>JAVIAB010000139.1:27732460-27852460 GCA_032433765.1 Megaustenia siamemsis
TACACCCATATGTGCTCGGCCGCCTATCCAGAAATATTCGGAGATTTCTGTATAGTGTCGCCTCAAGCATCGAAACTCGGATACAAGGCGACATTCCTCACCTTTCAAGGGTAATACCCTGGGACCCATTTCTGCCAACGGCTGGGTCGACCGTGGGGGTATTTCTTTTCCATCCACCAGTACAATTCACACTGCACTGCTCCCAGTGGGATCGAACACAGGTTGTCCGAACGTCGGTAGTCCAGTCGAGTGCTTTTCACAACTAGGCTATCGAGGCCCCTGCCTCTATAGGTATTTCCTTGCTTTACAATAGTCATCATAAGATGTTCTGTGTTATATAACGGTCTTCTCTTCTGCTACAACCTTTCAACTCCCCCGAAACGCATAATCTTTCAACAAACACTTTCCAAGCCGTTCTGCTTCTTGTCATACTTTTAAAATTATGCCATGTCTTCCCATCATTTTCATATCTGTTTCTATCTGCCTTCTCCAAGAACATTTTGGTCGTCCTATTTGTCTTTTTTCTCTGGGATTCCAAAAAGGGAATAATAGAACAAAGAAGTATGTGTTAGCACTCAGAAATATTGACAGACAAACAACAATAGAAAAAAACGAAGAACAATATATGGTCCGAAGTGGGATCGAACCCGTACTCAGTGGCACCGCGCCTTGCCACGAGAAGCCGAACGCTTGGCACACTGCCACGCAGCCAACTAAAAAACTGGCTATTGCAGCAGTGTCTTACACGAAAGGCGTTCTCAATGACTATGGCATAGGGTAACGATCACAGACCGGAAATAAATTGTATATTTGTACTTTCCTATTAATGCAAGTATCTCCCAGTGTTTGTGCTATACACCGCAGTGTTTGTGCTATACAGTGTTATCATCTTCGCTGTATTTCATTATCCACTGGTATTTGACTGGTACTTTTCCATAATTCTATGTTGGTGATTTTGTCATGCCATTTCTTTCCTTTTATTATGCACAAGCATCCAGAAGGTCTGTATCTTCATGATTGTCATTTTTTGTTGTTCTGTATGTTTTTACATTCAAATAATAGGATTGACTTAACATTGGAGTTTAATATTTTATTATGTGTGTTTAACCTAATTTCTCTGCATTCCCATATGTTTGCCAGTGTAACGAATGTTCCTCTTGCTTCCACCAATATAACGGCAATATTTCATTATGTATGTCCTTATATTATCATTCTTACTTTGATAGTGTTTAAAAAGTGAGTGTTGGTCTCACAATGTGTTTGCTATTCATGAACCGAAATGACACTATTGGCTTCTAGAACAAACACACTTTAGCTCAAGTGGTCGTAAAAGTGGCATGTGGTGGTTATCATTTGTTAATAGAAAGTAATAAAACAATATAAACAATTAACAATAAAAGCTCTCTTGATAAAGAAAGGTAATAAAAAAAGTGAAGAAAGGGCGCTAGTCACCAAGACCTCCAAATATAGTGAATTGGAACTATAATGTACAAATGAGTCTTCTACACGAGCAACTCTCTATTGTACTTCCTTATGTAGAAATTACAGTAAGATAATCTTCATTTTTTAAATGTTTACAGACCATTAAAGTTGTCAGGAAATAACCTAAGAAAAAACAGAAATAAAGAATTGAGGGGAGAAAAAAACTAGGAGTAATTCCCGTCATTGAATACATAAAGAAAAATGAGACAAAGTTTTGGCCGCGTGATAAAACAGACAGATCAAAACACAACACGAGCCTTTAATAAATGTTGCGAGAACACCAGACCGAAGGGACGACAAGGGAAAAATGGATTGAGAGAATATTAGAAACAGTAGGAAATAACAGCAGGAGAACAAAATAAGATCAAAAGATCGCAAACCATACCTCCCTTCAACGCTGAAAAGCGAATGAGGAAAGAAAGAAGAATAAGAAGAATTTAAAATGTAGAGTACACAGTATGGGATGTGAGGGTAATTTTAAACTCATATCAAACAATATAATTACATAGTCCACAATTTCTTACTTCGCTAAGACTGAGAGCACAATATATCTTCTCCCTTATTTTCTTATTACAGTCACGTGTTATAAATTAATGATCCATAAAAGTAACCTTATGTTTATATTGTAAACTAAGTTCACATAAATATAACGGTATGTTCCTATTACTGCATATTTTAGAATAAACATCACTGTATCTCTTTTCTTCTTTCTTTATTCATTTCCTTCCGCTGGACTTCCGTTTCCAAGATGGCGGATCTAGTCCACGTTCTCTCGATCGCTGCAGAAAGTGCATTCGGGGTCTGATTAATTTTAGTTCGCCATTGCACTTCTCTGGGTTAACATCAAAATGATGATCTACTTATTACATCTGCGTCGATAAAGCGGTGTCGTACGCTGGCAATACTCCATTTTCGACAAATCAAGTGTTGTGAATGCGACCTTCCACCGTCTCAACTTGTACTGCGCTTTACGTCACATTGGTGCTGTTCATGACATTTTTTGGATATGCTTGACGCCAGTTATTTACATGTTACTCATTAATTTGAAATGCTTCGTCGGCCGCAGTTTTATCTCTTTAGGGAATTTGCACCGTGTTTTGTTCGTCGTAGGCTGCATTCACTAGAGTAATCAGGAATCTAAAGGTCGCGTCATTGCTGTACGTGCGACATTGTTATGTGTGCAACGTCATCGTAACGGCTCATCCTAAATCCCTAGACCGGCCGTACGCTAATCTTACGGTCTGTTGTTTGATGTGCGACGGGGATAATCTGACGACTAACTGTGTGTTTATATGTTTGGAATTGGAGTCAACAACGATGGCCTAATATCATCAAGCGCTATACATTTTTTAAAAAATATAACGATCATCATCTTCAGGAGGACGTGAACTTTCGGTATATGGTGGATAGGCTGCAGGAACCATTGAAGGCTATGCATGAAAAGTGTTCCTTGCTGCAGTTTCCTCATATTTTAAGTCCATGGGGGACAGAGAGGTTGTGGATTCAAATCTCGGCTACACCGGTTAGGATTTTTATTTATGATTTCTCTCTGCGGCAACCACCCCTGGTCTCAGCAGCGAGTCCCGGCTTGAAACGTCAGTTACTCATCGACGGAAAAATCGTGAGTACCTCCGAAGTCGGAGTTATCTGCCTGTACTGCGATGGACCCCTGTGTACACGGCTGCCAGGGAAAAATGGATTAAAACGCAAAATTCAGTTCCTAGCCTCTAGGGACTTCGTCAGAGTTGAAAGCTGGCGAACGCAACAACAGCAACAACAATTCATTTCCTCTTGCATCCGTTTGAGTGTTTGGTGAGATACAAAGTTCTGCTACTCGCTCTTTATGTGCCTTCACACATTATCAATTGATGTTGGTGTAGCGCTCCTTTGATGTTAAACGTCCATCTTACTCCGAGTCTGCGTCTTGCTATTCTCTTCTTTTAATACGTGCTTTGTATGGTAAGGAATCGCTCGGCATTCTTTCTAGATAGCCAAACCAGTTTGTTTCTTGTTTCTGTATGTAGCTTAGGACTGGCTCAATGCCTACTCTTTCTCTTATAATATCATTTCTGAGTTTTATCTTTTCTGGTCACTACAAGCGTTACTTTCTATTTCTACTGCAAACAAATTTAACATAGAGCCGTATATTTCTGTTACAAACAAAGTTAATATTAATGTAGCGTTCTTTTGCTTTTTCTTTCAATACTTATTTTAACATAAACATAACTTTATGTGTCTTTTAATACATATTTTAGCATAAATATAATTCTCTATTCCCCCTTAATACACCTTTTATAGAGTAAATATAACTGTCTATTTCTGTTACAAACTAATTTAACATAAACATAACTTTCTATATCTGTTACAAACTAAACTAACATAAACACAACTTTCTGTTTTTGTTACAAACTAATTTAACACAACCATAAGTCTCTATTCCTCAGACAACTAATGGATAACATTAAGAATCAGCTCCAAGCGTCTTACCCGTATGACCTGCCAGGTCTGACATGTCAAGTCGGAGAATGTCTATTCGCTGTAGTGATGTGGTTAAGGTGCCCGTGTCACGATCAATAATTACCCAACCAGAATGAACAGTTCAGGCTTTCGTTTTTTTTCTTTATTGATCTCTAAAATCAAGATAGTGAGACGAAGTGCTAGTCCTATGGGATACTGACAATAAAATGCAGGTAATGTGCTCAAAACTGGGGCTGTAAACGAACCATTGACAGGTAAAATAAGAAAATATTTAGTCGGGGCGAATTTTCTTTTAAAATCAGATTATAGTTTTAAAATGATATTAAAATTCAGAGTCTAATCACATTTGTTTGTTATTAATACTTGAGTTCATTTGCTCATGTGTGTCTTTCCATGAAGATCAAAGATGCATGCTTATTCTAGTATACATTCAAAGTGATTAGAAGAAGCAGAAGATGGAATAAAAACTCTCGTGGTTAAAATTGAATAATGTATCCCGGAAATTCCCATTTGTGCCAATCATGGATCTTTTTAAAATACCATTCATACATTAAATATATACTTTAGCTAGAATTTGTATGTTTTGTGGTGGTATCACAATTGAAACCACTTTCATAAAAAAATCAATGTTAAGAACAAATGAAATGTTCTAGGTTCTGGACATCGTTACTAAACAAATGGTACCCATTTTTTTTTAAGATTATAACGAAAATATCGTTTTCATATGAAAACGAAGAGCTGTGTACTGCACGGGTACGGATAATACTACAACGTTTGTGTACTACGCAGAGATCTTCCTAAGTGATCTGGAAATAAGACTTCGTCGCTTAAATAAAGGACTCTCATCTGCAATGACAAGGGTTGTTAGATTTGCAATAAGCCCATAATCGTGAAGATATGCATGTACTCAGGGTTACATTTCGAGTACAATGATGCTTTCTGTGTTTACAAAAAGAACTGTTTGATAACTATACTATTAAACTAGTGGTGGACACTGTCAAAGTACAATATTAATGGATACAACTATATTTACACACTTTTTTTGCGCTCACCAGCTTTCACGCCTGGCAAAGCCACTAGAAACTGGGAACTGAATTGCGCGTTGATCCGTTTTTCCCTGGCAGCTGTGTGCACAGGGGTTCCCCACCGTAAAGGCAGATAACTCCGACTTCGGAGGTACTAATATTTGTTTCCGTCAATAGGTAACTGACGTTTCAAGCCAAGTCTCGCTGCTTAGACCAGGGGTGGTTGCCACAGAGAGAAATCAAAAATAAAAATCTCAACTGATGCAACCGGGATTTGAGCTCACAACTTCTCTGTCTCTAGCCCGGCGTCTTGTTTCGATATCAACTATTCATCCGTATATTTATATAGTAGGCTTATCGTACATCCCGGTTACATCGGAGTTGTCCAGGTTTAGCAATGTTGTCCTGCCAGGTTTTAACCTCTGTACCAGTTTCAATCAGTTCACGAAAAATGTATTCATCCTGTCTGAACAAAATTGGCTGAAAATGGCCACACCCATGGAAACGACGAGAAAACTTGAGGAGAATGGTGAAGTCGTTGAAAAAGGGAAGAGAGAATTCAGCTCTGAAAATATGCTACTAGTCCAGGTTCCCGCTCGAAAGCCTTTGTAAGCCCATAAATATATATACAATTGAAGAAGTAGTGGATTTGTTGTGGGTGATGCTCATCTTTTATCAAGGTTGAAAGTGCATGGCCATCAGTCGACACAGATGAGAAGGTAAACATATGAATAGCTGTTATTTAGTCAAGCCACCGCCCCTGAAATAAAATCTATCCGGGGGTGATGGTTAAGCACATTAAGAAAACCGGAGAAAGAAATTACCGGGTCAACCCGGTCCACTCCATTAAAAAATGCGCCCAAGGCAAGCAGTTATACACGTTACCTCTTTGTTATTTACAATGAGATAAGAACTAGATGGATTTGGTAGTAATCTAGGAAGTTCTTCTTAAAATTCATCCACGCACGCATGTGTTCTACGGATCAATGTTACATGCAGGTACGTTACTGGCAGGAAACCGTGGTTTTAATGTTCAAACATTGACAGTAAAGTTCATACAGAGCTACATATGTTAATGCCCGAAACTCATTAAACAAATACATTGTATATAGTATATAGTATGTAGTAAAACAAATGTCGGGAAAATATACATTACACAACAACGCTATGAAATGAAGTATTAAACGTCACCATACCGGACCACAAACATCAATTTTTTATTTATTTACATCAAAGTGACATTTTAGCAATAATCAAGAACATTTCACAATACTTATTCCTGTGTGAAAATGACCTCAGTTTAATACATTCACTTCAAATGACGTAATTTTTTTGTTTTGTTCTTTCTTTTTACATTAGCTACAGTCGACTACCATTATATTGACAAGCCCACACTAATCACTAAGAAACTGACGATATCACTGTAACAGGAAATGACAATTATCTGAATTTTTGGATCAAGTCCTTAAGACAAAATTCGACGTTATAATTCAGACGGAACTGGAGGCAATGCCAGAAACCCGTAATGACCTGCAGTAGCGTCGAGCATTGCGTGGATAACCATGATGTGATAATCCTTTGTGTGGTAAGATAGTCTACAACCCAATACTGATAATCAGTTATAGTTATAGCTAGTCGAAGGGCCGGTATCACTGCAAATGAATTAAAATCCATAATTGCTCAACCGCCCGAGCCAGTGTAATAATCCGAATTAAAATCTCATCTCATTGAAGGATCCAAACAAAAAAAGGCAGCTGCAGTTCCCATCATAGCAATCACAGCACACGCCACAATACATAAGGCGTAGCGACACCGAAGGTGAACGCAGCTGAACTGTCTTTCGTCATACGATATCATCATTCATCGTAAGCAGTGGAATATCGAAACACGATCCGGATGAAAAATACAGTTCACGGTGTGCACAGAGCTCTAAACTCAGTAGCTCCGGCAGCAAGCCGGACATGAAATATGAGCAAACTGCAACAATGAACAATTTTCAGACAGAGCATTAACGTTCCTGCCGCCTATCCGTCATATTGACCGGAAGTAGATAATCAAACCACAGCTAAAAGGCACAGTTTGAATATAGACTAAAGAACTATGCTTGAATAATTAAAAGTATTTACCATTAAGACGAGATTGGAAAAGAATTCTTTATCCTCAATAACCACATATGTAGACCTCACATATAAGTCAACAATCGCTAGCAAAATGTAACACCCTAAAGGAGCTCATATATGCAGATGTTAGACAAAATTGATACATTCACAAAATGAGCTACAACTACATCAAAGAAAACTGAATAAAGCACTAAAGAACACAATGTAAAGATGAGCATAGAAAGCACATACAATCATATTGCATCAAGAGCTTTGAACTGATTGGTTAACCATGATAAATAATCGACATCACTGCACTTCGGACTATCCTAACTGTACTCAGTCCTTTTAGCAAACAACTAATGATCAGCATATTGACGTCTCCTACAAGACGAATTAGTTCCACCCGCACTTCAAACTCCCAACATTAGTTGAACAAACACCTCACATTTGAAAAAAAAATTGGTTGCACACACGCCATAAATGTATTCCTTATACATGTTTCATCAATTTTTCCGTGCTCAGTTGTAATCCCCGCAGAATAAAGTCGACAACACTTAACGGAAGTGCTTCACCAGTCACGCATTGATAAGACAGAAAGATCGTAACACGAGTCTTCAATAAACGTTGCAAGAGCGCCAGACCTTGGGGTCGACAACGAAAAAGACGAACTGATTCAATATTAGAAACACTAAGAAACAGAACAACTGGCAAAGCCAACAGAAGAGCAAAAAACCGTAAACTCTCTCTCTTCCCCCCCCCCGAGGCTGAAAGGCAGGTTAGGTGTGAAAGTAGATGAACAGGGACGCCTTCAGTGGCTACCGTGTCTCTCCTGCGTCTATAATTAGAGATGAACTGTCGCGGGGCAAGATATTACAGATGGATGTTTTATTACCATGCAGATAAGAATATGAGTTCTTATGTGTTGTTTTGAACCATTCTTTACATATTGAAGTGAATCTTGGACAATCAAATCGAATAACAGGCAAGAAAATCGTTGGAGACAACAACAATGTGGATGTATAATATGAACGTTGAGAATAGTTGATAACTAAAATGAATTCTGAAATAGGTCAAATCAAAAACGAAAGTTCATAACAATTTAAGGAAGAGAGAATCACATATTGACCAAGTAATGAACAGTGAAAAATGGAATATATAGTGATAACAAGAAAGGTAGATCAAGGGAGGAAGAGAGAAGAAAGAAAAGATACCAGACAATTTAAGAGAATGGTTTTGAAGGAGATCAACAGCAGAAATGTAAATAACACAGTAGAGATCAAGAGTTGTGTCGAGGCGTGGTCACCTATACCAGTAGGCACAGTACTTGAAGATAGTGATGGTGTATTTATCGCGCTAACCAATTAACGAACGAACTAATTAAAGAACGAACATCGACGCTTTCATATTTTACAATTCTTCAGTTTTCCCAAACATTACTTAACAGCATATTTATTGCCAACTAAAAGTTCACCTACTTGTTTCTGTGGCTAGTGGATTATTTAGAGCCACTTTCTCGACAAAACTGTACTCTAGCGTTAACGGATATCGATTAACTGAAATAGATCTATAACAGTGATCTTCTAACCTCAGAGTATGGTCCCTTTGATACCAATCACAGCTGTTTGTTTCAGCAAGAAAGTGGCATATTAGTTTTAATTTAAGGAATCTTTCAGTATTTATGAGTGGAAGTGCCCCTTGTCTACTACATTCTGAAAAATGAAATTATTTGGGAGTGTTTCCAATTTGTAGTACCACAAAAACACACAAATAATAATTGTGTCACTTTAACTTTTCGAAATTCAGGAATTATTTTCTTCGTTTTATCAGAGTTAACTTACCAGCTCTTGTGAAGTTTCTAACGTCTTCCAGTTCCAACGATGTCACAAACATGCTCCAGCTATCCCATTGCCATAAAAAAAAGTAAAGAGCTCCGTCACCCCAAGTAGCATATAGGGAATATGGTGTTGGTGACCATACATTTTTATAGACCTTCGGCACATGATTTTTGGGGTAATGGTGGTCGGTATTACGCCCGTGCCGCTTTCCTTTCCCAGAAAAAAATTCGGTACCAATTAAAGGCTGTGTGAACCTGGAAGCGGTCGATCAGGATCGAACCCGACCTCTTCTCCTTTGAAGTCCAGTTCACTAACCACTGAGCTATCGTGGCTCCACCGATTCTTATAGCCAGACCAAAATTGATTGTTTCCTCTTGATGTTGGAAAAAACTCTTCTTGCTTAAGCCTCTTTTAGATCTCCACGTAACTCTTATAAGTTGTTCATGGATTTCTCTTTGTTCTTCTTTAAAAGCTGCATTTATTTTACAACCAACAACAATTTATCTGTTGTCTGATCGCTCTGGATCCACATTAAGGACTAGCTCCACTTAACACTGAAGAACACTTAATCGCGCGCTACCTTTTCTCCCCTTATTCACCCTACAAACGACCCCGTTATATATTTCTAAAGACCTCTAATTTTTCTCATTTCTCAACAACAATACTTTCCCTCCATACTAATTATATCAAAATCCATGCACTTCCTTGGAAGCGAGATCAATTCCATATGGAACCGATAACGCAATGAATAGAAAAAAAGGAAAAGGTAGGTCTGGACGATGGATTGATAAAAAAAAAAAGCAGCAGGAATAAAACGTAGAACAAATCATTCACAAAAGTACTCAATTTCATTTCATGCCGACAGAAATAAAAACGAAAAGAGAACTACTAAACATAATTCAAACAAGACAAATGCGATTTTTTGGTCATGTTAAAAGACACAACAGCCTATTAAAAGTAATCTTGGAGAACACAATACAAGGTAAAAGAGGCAGAGGCAGACCAAGACTAACATGGACGAATAACAACAAAAGATGGACAAATCAGCTTATGACAACCTGCATCATCAAGCAAGAGACAAAGTAGAATGGCGCTCCATGGTAGCCTACCTTCGCTGCGGAGATGGCACTCGATGATGATGATGCTGAGAGACAGCAGAACATCAAAAGGTAACACAAATATAAGCGCGGTCTCGTCTCAGGTGTGACGTATAAAGTCAAATATTCATAATGACCAAATTCTTAGGGGTCATTTTGTCAACTTAACGCCGAGAAAAACATCTGGTCACAAATTAAAGACAGGGTTAGCTAAGCTGCCGTTTTTCAGAATCGAACCCCACCTCTTGCCATCAGCAGACCAGTTCACTAACCACTGAACCACCGAGAGTGAAAGATCCCTAAAATATAAGTGCTGAAAGAATATCAACCGTGAATAACAGACATGCAGCGATAATCGCTATCATCATTACTGCCATTATCAGACATATTATTTATGTAATACAACGCGCTACTGGGATGATACGAAATCAAATGACAGAATATTGAACCTCAAGACAATATATTATCGTTATAAAGAAAATATTCCACTGAAAATGCATTGAGGTTAAAATTAGGAGGGGAAGTTTCAATGAAATAATAACATGAAAAAGAGCAAAAGAAATCGAGAAGGATAAAGAAGTAAGGGTGTGACTGAGGAAAAAAATTGGGGGGGGGGGGGGGGGAATAAGCACCATTTATAATTAGTAATATAAAACTCTTACTAAATTCATGAAACACTCCCAAATATGCTGGCCCTATACAAAAGATGCGAGTTATGACTGTTTCTGTAACTCACTTATTTTGTTTTTCTGATTTTCTATGTCAGTCATCGTTACCTGTACAGAGACAGATCCCGAGTTCTGTGTGAGTCCTCATAATTCATTGAATCACACACCAATAAACGATACTAGAAAAACGTAAATATGTTCTGACATATAAATTGTGTTGATATAGAAATCCTCCCCCTTATTTTCATCGATCTCATGGCAATATTATCTACTCCATTCTCTTTCTTCTTTTAAACCCTGTATAGCTTTCCTATAGAACCAATTCTGACCTATGGAAGCGAATCAAGGACAGTAGACAAACAAATGAAAAGACGATTAAAGGCCACAAAGATGGGATTTCTCAGAAGAATGTTGAAAGTTCACTGGACAGCTAACAAGACCAATGAGGAAATTCTCAAAGAGGCCAACACAAAAAGGGAGCTCATAAAAAACATCGGAAAGAAATAATCAACATTTTTCGGGGTCATCATGAGAAGAGGAAAGTTGGAATACTTGGTTACAACTGGCAAAATAAAAGGAAAGAGAGATCGTCAACGACAAAGAGAGAAAATACTGGATAGCTTGGTGTCATGGCATAGAAAACAGTCAACAACAAAACTGATACGATGCACTGTAGATAGAAGATTGTGGAAGGACATGATCGCCTACGCCAATCGGTATGGCACATGATGATGATAGCTTACTAAGACCTAAGTGCGATGGCCGGTTTTCACCAACAAACTCTCATTTTCTTCCAGCTACTGTCTCTAACATTTGAACTGATACGATGCACTGTAGATAGAAGATTGTGGAGGGACATGATCACCTACGCCAACCGGTATGGCACATGATGATGATGATAGTTCACTGGTTTGTGAACTGGACTACAAAGACAAGAGGATCGACGGCTTCCGGGTTCACCCAGTCTTAAATGTGTACTGGATTTTTTGTTTGTGGGAAAGGAAAGAGGCACGGTCGTAATACTGACCACATTACCCCAAAAAGCATGCCCCGAAGGTCTATAAAAATTATGGTCACTAACACCATATTCTCTATACGCCACTTGGTGTGACGGGGCTCTTGACTTTACTTATTGTCTATAAACTCAGTGTTCGTTCAATTTTTGTCTTGTCTCTTACATTTTTTATTGAGTTCTCGCCCATGAACTCTCATTTACTTTAACTCTCGCATATATACTTTGTAATACTTAAATTTAGGTTAGCGGGGTAGAGTTCTGCCCTACCAAAGGAGGAGTAAGACGTCTCCTTTCCGCTAGTCTTCGGGACACCCCTGCGCAAGGTGGAGCTCCCGTTTGGCCCCCCTATCAGGGTTATGTGAAGCCATTGGAGCAGGTGGTGGATGGTGTTGTAGGAGCAGCCGACAAGTAGTGCCGGTAATGGTCCCCACACCGCGATGGCAGGCAGAGGATCTCTTGTATAGAGACAATGGCTGCGATCTCCGACTAGTACAGTCACTGCCAAGAAGGAAAGGAATGGCAAACTACCTTCTTAAATTGCCTGGAATAATCATGACAAATCACAACCTCCTATTTACAGCTAACGACGTTAATGGGGACTTCACAGCCACCTCGTCCGGTAGGGAGCGTCATGTGCTACAGGTGACACCCGATCGCCATCAAGCAACTGTATGCAAGATCAAAAATAAAGAGACACTAGCAATAGGAACTTGGAACATTAGGTCAGCATTCCAGGTTGGAAAACTAGACAACATCAGTCAAGAAATGAAGAGAATGAAATTGAACATCTTGGGACCATGTGAAATGAGATGGACAGGGGCAGGATTATTACAACGCGACAGTGGAAATGTAATTTACTCTGGGGGAACCACACACGCAAGAGGAGTAGGCATCATGTTAGATAGAGAAAGAAGCAAAACAGTGAAAGGATTTTGGCCAATATCAGACAGAATTCTGCTAGTAAAATTGAGAGGCAGACCAATGGATATCAACATAATTCAAGTTTATGCACCAACAAGTAATAGCGAAGAAGAAGACATTGACACTTTTTACGAGGAGCTAGAGGCAACCAAGGAACAGTGTAAACCCCAAGAAATAACTATTATATTAGGGGATTTAAATGCAAAGGTAGGAACAGCTAAAGTGCAAAATGTGACTGGGAGGCATGGCCTTGGAGAGACGAATGACAGAGGGGATAGATTGATAGATTGGGCAAAGAAACACGACATGATTATAGGTAACACCTGGTTCAAACAACACCATAGGCGACTATGGACATGGCAAAGCCCAGACAAAAAAGTAAACAATCAAATTGATTTTATAATGGTACAGAGAAGATTCAGGAATGGGCTAACATCGGTTAAAACAAGGCCAGGAGCAGATTGCAATAGTGACCATGTACCAGTAGTTGGAAAGATAATAATAAAACTGCGGAAGGCACAGAAATCACCAAGAAATATAAAATTAGAACTAGATATGCTAAGAGTAGATAAACAGATGAGTGATAAGTACAGCAAGATAGTACAAAATAGATATAATGCTATTGAGAAAATACAGGACATCCAGGAGCAGTGGGAAATGCTCAAACAATCGATTCAACAAACATCAAAAGAAGTAATACCAGTGACTAAAAGAATCAACAAAAATAAATGGATGACAGAAGAAATATTACAACTAATGGACGAAAGAAGAAAACATAAGAAAGAAGAACGGACATACAAAATATTGCACAAAGAGATCCAAAACAAGTGCAGTGAAGCAAAGGGAGGATGGTTAAAACAGAAATGTGAAGAAATGGAAAAGCAACAAAAGAAAGACTCAAAATTTATGCACAATCAGTTAAATGAATTAACAGGAAGAAAAAAAAGTCAAAGTTTCAGGATGTGTGAAATCAAAGGAAGGAAATATAATAATGGGACAGGAGAAGACAATGGAAAGATGGACAGAATATATCAGTCAACTCTATGATGATGAAAGACCAGAATTAAATAATTCAATTGAAGACACAGGACCACCAATAATGCAGAGTGAAGTGGAGGACGCAATTCAACACATGAAAAGAGGCAAAGCTCCAGGTCCTGACAATATAACAATCGAAGAGATAAATGCATTAGGAGAGCTGGGAGTACAAGTCATAACAAAATTACTCAATGACATATATAACACTGGACACATACCCGAAGATCTACTAAAATCTTATCTTTGTAGCCATACCGAAGAAGTCAGGAGCCACTGATTGTGAAGACCATCGCACTATTAGTCTCATGAGCCATATGACTAAAATATTGCTAAGAATAATCATGAGACGTGTAAGGAACACGATAAAACCAGAAATAAGTGAGGAACAATGTGGATTTGTGGAAGGAAAGGACATAATAATGCAATATACATCTTAAGAACATTGACAGGAAGAAAAAAAGAAAGATCTATATATGTGCTTTATAGACTACACGAAAGCATTTGACAAAAAAATAATCAATATGCTGGAGAAATTAAACATTGATGGCAAGGATCTGCGAATCATAAAAAACATGTACTGGCAACAAACAGCAGCTATACGAATTAACAACCAAACAGGACAATTCCAATATATAAAGCAAGGAGTCAGACAAGGCTGTGTTCTGTCGCCGGATTTGTTTTCACTTTACAGTGAATATATTATAAGATCAATAGTAGACAAAAAAGGAATTGAAGTCAACGGTCACAACATAAATAATTTGCGATATGCGGATGACACAGTCTTAATAGCAGAGACAGAGAATGAACTACAAGAAATGATAGACATAATAGTAAAAGAAAGCAACAAGAAAGGTCTCAGTCTGAATAGTAAGAAAACAGAAGTAATGGTTATATCGAAGAAACAATCACTACCATCATGCAGCATAAAAATAAACGAGACAAATCTGAAACAAGTGCAACGTTTCAAATACTTGAGCACAATAATAACATCAGATGGGAGATGCACCACAGAAGTAAAAAGCAGAACAGCTCAGGTCAAAAAAGCATTTCAGAAAATGAAAAATATCTTATGCAACAAATCTATGTCAATAAAAATTAGAAAGAAAGCTCATCGGTGCTATATAGAACCAATTCTGACCTATGGAAGCGAATCATGGACAGTAGACAAACAAATGAAAAGACGATTAGAGGCCACAGAAATGGAATTTCTCAGAAGAATGTTTAAAGTTCACTGGACAGCTAAAAAGACCAATGAGGAAGTTCTCAAAGAGGCCAACACAAAAAGGGAGCTCTTAAAAAACATCAGAAAGAAGCAATCAACATTTTTCGGGCACATCATGAGGAGAGGAAAGTTGGAATACTTGGTTACAACTGCCAACATAAAAGGAAAGAGAGATCGCGGGCGACAGAGAGAGAAGATACTGGATAGCTTGGTGTCATGGCATGGAAAACAGTCAACAACAGAACTGATACGATGCACTGTGGATAGAAGATTGTGGAGGGACATGATCACCTACGCCAACCGGTATGGCACATGATGAATACTTAAATTATTGTACGCAATCTCTCACATATGTATCGAATTCTTGCCTATAAACTTCTCATTCTTCTTTTCTTCTCGCTCAGAAACATCCATATTTCTTCTACCCGCATGCACATAAACTATAACATATTCGTTTATTCACTTACTGCAAACCTTCACACTTGTTCAACCCTATATAAAGTCTCATTTTCGTTCAAACCCTAAATAAGTCTCATTTTTGTTCAACCCTAAATAAAGTCTCATTTTCGTTCAACCTTATATAAAGTCTCATTTTCGTTCAACCCTAAATAAGTCTCATTTTTGTTCAACCCTAAATAAAGTCTCATTTTCGTTTAACCGTATATAAAGTCTCATTTTCGTTCAACCCTATATAAAGTCTCATTTTCGTTTAACCCTAAATGAAATCTCATTTTCGTTCAACCCTAAATGAAGTCTCATTTTCATTCAACCCTCCCTAGTGACCCCTAGGACTCGTTAAATCGACGTCTATAAACTCTTATAAGCCACTCGTTCTTCAACCATCAACTTTTACAATCCTTCAACTCTCGCCAATAAATGTTCACATTCTTTCAATCGAAGTCTATAAATCTTCACTTCACGCACCCTATTCCAATGTAGTCAAACTGGAAGTCAGGTCAGCAAGGAAACAATTACAGTCGTCTCTTTAAATATCACATCAAAGGCGGTGGCTACATATACCGTATCGTAACCGTAACTATCAGACAGGGAGGTATCGATTGACTTTATTGAACAGCGTGGTTAACTCGTAGTCAAGGAGACAAATATAGCTGATCTACTTGAGCAGAAAGTGGTGTCAAAGTTGAGTGAAAAGTACCCCAAGTTGATACACTTTGAGAACTCTGTCCACACAATGTTAACATAAAAGTCGGAAAGTTGCCATTTTAAATCTTCCCCAGATTCTATTTCGACGTGAAGATTTCAGCCTTCGCATTTTCAATTAGCGTCCGCTAAACAAGGGTAGCAATGTTACTTTCTTTTTTTCTTTTTTTTTTTTTTGCTGTTTAAAGAAAGACATATGTTGTTGCTAACTATTCTTTTCCGTCCATTATGATGGAGGAGAGTGGCGGTGAGAGAATCGATAACTTCTCGTGCGTCAAATCAGGAGAACAGAGGTTTGAATGTAGGTGGGGTCTTACGTTTTTTAAAATATAAATGTATGAGTGAAACAAAACCTCAGACCTTGTAGCAAACGCACTGAATATGCGGTCTTTATTTTCAACTCCCATAATCACCCCCCCCACCCCCCCCCCCCCCCCCCCCCCCCCCCCCACCCCGCTTCCAGCTGACTCCAAAAAATAGAATAACGAGATGAAGAGATATTTTTCTATTATAGTGACGTCATATAATGCGCTCCCACATTTAAAAACTGACAAAGCCGTATGTCTATTAGTGCATTTCAGCCAGATGTTGCTAGTTGCATCGCTTGATATTGCTCACGTGTTTATTCTATTCGCTTTTTTTGTCCTAGTTTAATTTTGCAGTCAATAAGACAAATTAGCTAAAGAGGGAGGGAGATTACCGCAAGAGAACCATCCGCTCAGTTATGATGAAGCCAAATCCATCCTCACGGGTCAGTTCCATGAAAAATGGAAACGAGAACACCCAAAGCATAACGAGAGCGACGGATACCACCAACTATCAAGGAGGGATCAAGTCATAATACTTCGCCTACGCACTGGCCACAATAGAATGAGAAATCACATACATGTTCACCAAATTCAAAATAGGCACAACCAGCCTATGTCACTGTACACTGGACAATATGACTACAAAACATGTTCTACAGGATTGCCCCCAGTACACAGACCTGAGAAGAGCAATGTGGTCCACGCCCACCTCCCTGGAAGAAAAACTATATGGCGCAATCGATTCGCTTAAACAGACAGCTGACTTCATGAGAGAGTCTGGAATCCTACTCTGACTGAGTCTTGATCGCAGAGAGAGAGAGAGAGAGAGAGAGAGAGAGAGAGAGAGTGAGAGAGAGAGAGAGAGAGTGAGAGAGAGAGAGAGAGAGAGAGAAAGTAAACTTCTTTTCTTTGGTAGTTTGATCATATAACCTTCTTTCCAGTCTTTAGGTATTTCTTCCCTCTCCCAAATTTTTTATAATAGATTATGTAACAAATCGGTAGAGGTGTTAATATCTGCTTTGATGGCTTCCGCAAGAATTTCATCTGGTCCTGTGGCTTTACCATTTTTTAATAATAGTTTGATGACTTTCATTATTTCTTCTTTGCTTGGTTTTCCACAGTTAATGTGTAACTCTTCTTCTGCTAGTAGTATATCTGGAGGATTATTTGAGCCGGGTCTGTTCAAATGTTCTTCAAAGTGCTCTTTCCATCTCTCAATTTATTCCCTTATATTACTAAGCATATTTCCTTTCTCCTCTTTTATTAAAGGCATTGATCTGTTTGCATTTTCCACTTAATTTCTTTCTGCTGTTGCACAGTTCTTTCATATTCCCTTTATTTGCTGCTTCTTCTGCCTAGCTCTAGCTAGTTCATCTATATATTTCCTCTTATCCCTTTTAATGCATCTTCTCACTTCCTTGTTCACCACTGTGTAACCTTTCTGTGTTTTGGCTTTATTACTTCTCGTTTTGCTTTTATTTATGTTTGCTTTATTGTTCTTTCTTTCTTTAATTTTACCCAGGGTCTCTGCTGCCATCCATGTCTTATTCTGGCGTTCTCTTTTCCCCAGTGTTTCTTCGCATGTCTCTTTCCATATATCCTTTACCTGTTTCCAATGATCGTCTATATTTATTGTATTCTAGTTGTTGGGGGACTTGGTATTTGTTTGATATTGTGACTGCGAATTTATCTTTAATTCCTTGTTCTTTAAGAAACCCTACATTAAAATACTTTCTACCCTTATTCGTTGTAGTATATATGTTTAGTTTAATTTTAAGTTTCGCTATCAGAAGATGATGATCTGAAGCTACATGTGCTCCTCTATATACTTTTACATCCTGTAAGGATGACTTAAACTTATTATTAATACATATGTGATCAGTTTGATTTTCAGGTCTATGATCTGGTGACACCCATGTAGCTTTATATATTCTTTTATGTTGGAATATTGTTCCTCCTAGGCTCACTTGATTAAGGGCACAGAAATTCACAAATATCTCTTCATTCTCGTTTATATCTCCAAGTCCATGTTTTCCCATAATCTCTTCGAAGCTTCTGTTGTCTGGTCCTACTTCAGCATTTAGATCTCCCATCAAGATTATAATATCCTTGGCTCCTCTTTCATCCATCTGACATTGTAACTGTTTATAGAATTCATCTTTAACTAAATCACCTTATCATTGGTTGGTGCATAGCATTGGATAATGTGTAATTTTTTTGTTGTTGTTTTAAATGTAGCTCTCATTAGTCTTGGCCACACTGCTTCCCATTCGATTAGTGTCTTCTGTGCATTCCTTGATAACATTATAGCTACACCTTCACTATGTTGTGCTCCAGGTTCCTGGTGTCCTGATGATAAAATCATCTGTCCTGTATTTAGTTTTATTCTTTCCGTTCCTAGCCATCTTGTTTCGCACATTCCCAGAATATATATTTTATAATTTCTCATTTCTGCTGCTAACTGTGCAGCTTCTCCTTGTTAGTTTAGGGTACGTATGTTATAGTATATTAATTGTTTCTTGTTTCTGACATTATATTATAACTTGACAGCACATCACATTTATTAGCTGATCACAACAGGTAAATCATGACAGATTCTTTGTCTGAATACATAATGATAATCAAGTTTATTGATATCTCTAGGCACAATGATCGACTAGTGGTTGATGCACTTTTCCAAAATTAATGTTAATTGATTCGGGACTTCTCTGAGGCTACCGCCAATGACTATGATCCGTCCCAAGTGCATCATTTATTAATCACACATGTGTTTACTTACAATCATGATGAAATGTGAAACTACTTGAATTACTCTTCAGCACTTGTACAACACTAAAGTTCATATTTCCATTGCTATACTCACTACTCTCTATCAGCTTGCATAATAACTTCTCAACTGACCTAAAACTACAACTTGAAGATTCTTAACTTCCTAACTAACTGGCTTCACTTCTAATCTTAACTTTCTAACTCTAAACCTAAGTGTTCTAATTGTAACTGTAACTCTAACTGTTATGTCCTGACTCCTAATTAACTGTAACTATCTCTAACTATCTAATTCACATTCATGCCTTTTGACTTTCTAGTCCTTCTAATTCATTTCTGACTGATTTAAACCTATTGTGTTGAAGTTTAAATACTCCAACCACAAATCTTTGCCTAAAAATCAGTAGCCAATCAAAACTGTCGCAAAGTGACACTTTGCGCTCTTCTGATCACTTGAGTAGGTCGCTCCTCACTATTCTGTGACCGTTACTTGAACTGTCTCATGGTTTGATGAAAACACCTTGTTTTCGTGAATCTCTTATGCCCTATTTAAATAATGGTTACCTCATGACAATGACCTTTCCTGGTAGTTGGATGACAACTTATTTATCAGACGGGCCAAAGTCATGGGGTCAACGCATGCTATATTGTTATTTCCCCAACCTGCTGTTGTGGAAATCTGCGTCTCTTCTCACTCACAAACTTGGTTGAAGTGGAAATTTCCATGGACCTAAACTATTATATGTCGTCCAACAATTCTGGACATTACCTCCTTCCCCCTTTCTGTGTATCCACCACCCCCTATGTGAACTTCTAATTCTGGCTGGAAACTTCATGCTTAAATTTTATGTCTTAACACTGCTGGTCGCTACCATTTGTTACTGCTATTATCTATTGAGAAGCGGGTAACAACTAAGTTACCTGTTCCCAAGCTTTCACTAGCTTACTGTTATACGTACATTCCAGGTGCTAATTCTAGAGGATTTCCTGGTAGACAAAAGGTGAGTCGGCAACCCGGACTCCTTATGGCTTTCTTCTGCTTGCGTTATACGTCTCCTAGACAAGAGAGCCTTTATCTTTCCTGGATGGCGGATTTACTTGTATTCTTTTCTTTTACGTGTCCATGTTTGTGAAGATTTTTTGTGAAGAAGAGAATTGCATTGGAGAGCCGAAATTAATCCGTCATCAAATGCAATGTTTGGAATTGCTAAGGTTCTTTAACGTGTGCAGAATGCACACGGACCTCCAGTTTAAACGACGTTTTCTGAGAGAGCCAGACATAGGATCTCACTACCCAGAGATCGAGGGCGGGTAAAACTAGAAGACGCCTAACCTTTAGACTCAAGGACTGCCTCCCTCCGCCTCCCCCCACCACATAACTCAGTGTCATAGCACGTGACAATCCTCTTCTCTTACATGTACGGTACTATGTCTGGTATTAGGGACTGAAGGCGAATTCAGGCGACTATTAATTGAAGGTAATGAGTTCAACAGATTATTAATTGTGCACCATAATTCGGGAAATCCCGTAATGGCTAACTTATTTCTCACATAGACATGATAGTCACTTTTCTGACTCAAGACTTGGGCGGACAGAAAATACACAGGAACTCCTATACTAATGAAAGGGAAAAAAGAAAGGAAATAGCCCTTCGAGCCATTTGGAGCATAGGGTATATAGTGTCAGTGATCATATTTTTTTTCTTTTATAGAACTTAAGCACATTATTTTGGGGGTAATGTGGTCAGTATTACGCCCTTGCCGCTTTTCTTTCCCAGGCTGGGTGAACCTGGAATTCGTCGATAAGGAAAGAACCCGACCTCTCGTTCTTAGTAGTCCAATTCACTAACTACATAGTTATCGCGGCTCCACTTTTTCATAGAGTTCAAGATAAATTCTCCATTGCCTAGTGGATCAATAACCAGCCATGTAACGAAATAACCATTCATCAATCTACTCACTTCCTCGTTCCTCAAAATTTTCCATAAAATACAGGGAAGAGGAAATAAAGCAGACTTAAGCGTCCGCTTGTAGGATATTTAATCATCAGAGAAATACAATATAACAAATCCATACAGGAGTAGCATGTTATTTCTGGGGGAAATGTGTTCTAAGCTATGAGATGGTGATCTCAAACCCAGATAAGAAAGACTATCTAGCGATACTTCTGCCCTGTTAGAGAAAACTTCGACTACAAACGACGGATGCCTTGCAGGAAGGTTAAAGAACACAAAATGTTTGGATTCAAATTCAACTAACGAAAAGCTGAAGATGATTGTACAGGACACAGTGAAGTACAATAGGAGTATGGGGAGAGGGTATGACGGTTTGTTGTCCCGGGGGAAACATTCAGAGAAGCGTAATATTTGGCAAACACTGCATTTGTCATTTCTGTATGTAGTTTAGTTCAATACCTACTTGTTCTCTTATGATATTATTTATGGTTCTGCCTCTTCAGGTCACTCCAAGCGCCTGTCTCAAACATTGCCTTTCTGCCCCTGTCTGTGGTGACAAGCTTCTTTTCGGCACACTTACTACAAGCTTTACTCGATGTCTTACATTCGTCGGTCAGTGTTGCTACTGCAAAGTTTAAGGTAATGTACTCAATGCAATGTACCTTTTTTGGCACATCATAAGAAGAGGAAAGTTGGAATACTTGGTTACAACTGGCAAAATACATGAGAGAGATCGCGGAATACAAAGAGAGAAAACACTAGGTAGCTTGCTGTCATGGCATGGAAAACAGTCCAAAACAGAACTGATACGATGTACTGTAGATAGAAGATTGTGGAGGGACATAATCGCCTACGCCAAAAGGGATGGCACATGATGATGATATCTCAATGCAATAAAGTTGACATTACAAAATGTCACGGTCATAATTGTTCAGTATTTATTCGAAGTGAGACGGGTTTTACAAGGAATTCGTCTATCAATTATAACTATTACTACTGTTATAGAATAGATAACTAGATGTAGCACTCCTAGATAACCACAATATATAATGTTCTTAGTACAGGAACACTTGCAATATTAATAAGAGACACACCATTTTTAGTTTATTTCTTCGAGTGTTCCAAAGAGACAAAATTAGGAAATACCTTTATTTTTTTTTTAATACAGCCCATATGTTAAACATCACAATTTAAAATAAGCCAAAGGATATGACGTTAAAAGATCATGTAGGTGTGAGAAGATTCCCTTACTTGTGTTATAAAATAAGACCAGATGGTCGAACCATCGCCAACTCTAGATTTACAAAGGCCAAAGGGCTGACAGGAAATTAATGGAAAATCTCCAACAAGCTTTTCACGTACTAGCGAAGTTATCAACAATAGAATAAACAAATCAATAAGAATGGCCGCAATTTTTAAAAAAATGTGACAGAAAACTAAAATAAAATTTAAACAAGCGTTGCTTATATGGTGTTCTTTTATCTGAATCTGAACAAAAGAGACAAACAATTGGAAACAACAAGACTGCAATATTCATGCAACGTGTATGTAAAAAAATTGCCAAAATATTTTAATTAAATGCAATCTTACATTAGGATTGCTCAACCAGTAGGACATACATTCAGCGGTAGCATGCAGGGGTGAAGTTTGACAGGTGATATACTCAGAATATATCCAGAAACAATCTCAGTACCTATCAAGAGGTGGACAAAACTAAAAGCACAACAAGCAGAATAAGACCATCGTGCCGGAGAATAATAAAGGTAAAGACAAATAACGTCGACCAGACTTGGGGCACCCAAATATGAATACCCAATACTAGAGCAAAGTGATAAAAATTTGTGGTTGCTGTAGAAGACGAAGAAAGCCTATCGACTAATGACTATTCTCTACCAGCGTGGCTCCCGAGGTCCTGACCACGACGAGCACAAATGTTTGTCACTGCTACTTTAGTTCATTAGTTCATTTGGGCCTTTCCATAAAAATACAATACACAGCCGTCATCTTTGTAAAACGTAAAGTGATTAGAAGAAACTGCAACTTAAATTTAAAAAAACAAAAAACAAACCTGCTGTGGTTACAAATTGAATATTACATCACCCAAAAATCTAAGATTTGCAAGTTTTCTTTCCTTTTATAACGAGCATTAACTACTAAAATATCACTTACATATAATTATCTTCTATAGCTAAAAAAAAATGTTTACATTTTGTGTGCGGTGTCACAAACTAAAACCACTTCCAAAAATTATCAGTTTGAAGAATGAGTGGAATGTACTAAACTCAGGACATAATAATCCATAAATGCAGCAACAATTTCCAAGACTAGAATTAAAATGCCTCATGAACACAAACAGAAAGGAGTAGAACCACAGTCACCTGCCGTGCATGTTCTAAGAGACCACTCAAGAGTTCGGGGTCAGATCTTCTCCCGTGCTACAGAGTTCGTTTCTCTGAGCTGATGCCATCTTCAGTACGTTTGCTTGTGTGTAGTGGGCATGCTTCTTACTGGGAACATACAGAGAAGGAGATCTGAGCTCTCTAGAGCTGTTTGTTATACAGTGAAGATGATCTATCGACTAACCTGAACTATTTTAGCGGTAAATGGTCGTGCAATAGAGCATGGAAACACAAGCAGCAAACGCGTGGCTGTCCTAACAGATTTAATTTTTTAAAATATCTTTTTAAAAATGTTAAATATGAAAGCATATAAAAGTAATTGTGCTGCATAAACGCAATATTAGTAATGGGTGACATACTGAAATGTCGTATGCGAGCGAAGTATTAAATTCAATGAGTTAGGTAAACAACACATTTTTTTTTTGTTTTCTTTTTTTTTTTTTTTGGAGGGGGTGAAAAGGGCAGTGCTGTTCCTTGTTGTTATTTATTTGTCCTAGCTCATTGAGTCAAGTACCATTTTTTCAGGTGGGTCGGCTGCTGGAGTGTGTCCAACTGCGATCGACCCTAAGTTCACTTTAGTTCCCCCAACAAACTCATTATCATTGAGTTGCCGATGCTCTTAAAGCAAACACGAGATGGGACAAGCCCTTTTTTTGATTAACACAAACTCAAAATAAATTATTACAATCATAACTTTAAACATGCACGACCAGTCTGACACACCCCAGAGTTGTAGGCTTACGACAGGTTGTTGTAATTAAATAAGGACAGTAGAATCGATCAAGGCTCGAGCAGTCTACAGTTTCTGCCACTCTAGGTTCCTAGCCTAATCTGATAACACATTCACTAAGGAAATGTCGAGGGATTGCGGGTTCAGAGTGCAGCAGGAAGACGACATCAGGGACCATGGTCCACACGAAATCTCCCCCCACCCCTTTATGAAACTAAGGGCTAGAAACTCTTGCTTGACGAAGGTCTCTTCCGCTGATCAAAATGCCTTTTGTTGCAAGTCTCTATGAACATTTTCCTACCACTATTTAGTGTCCAGGAACAAACGCACGTATTTCTGAACGGAAGTCATCAGGCACACAAAGAGAAATCAACAAATGCACACTCAGCACATCTCTTTAAAACAAGGAGACAAGTCGGCGATAAAGTGTCACATAGCGGTTACATGAAAAGTTAAAGATAAAGCAGAATTGTCTGTAATATTTCTAGCAGGCTATACATTTTTTTTAAATAAAAAAAAAAAATATATATATATTTTTAAAAAATATTAAAAAAATAAAAAAGCAGACATTTAGCCAACTGCACATTGAGTGTATAAATGAAACATCTCGTGGCTGATACGACTTCTCCGCTGTTATTTGTACTGTGTGTTCTAATTCAGAACCTGTTTTGAAACAACTATTACATAAACATCGAAGATTATAGACTTGTATACAGAGAGTCATCAACAGGTTGCGTGTCTTCTACATAACGTTGCTGTCATTATAGTTCATCTGTAGGAATCCCTCTCTTTAGCCCTCACTTCTATTGTCAAGTTCAATATCTTTTTTATGACTTGAAACCACATTTTTCTTCGTCTTCCCCAGTTTCGTCGTCATGAAACTATGCCTTCCATTATTATACAGAGAGTAGAGGTGAAGATCTAACTGTCGAGATCGAAAGATGTGGAAAGACATGATCACCTACGCCAGCAGGCTCGGTACTTGATGATGATGATGATGATGAGAGGTAAAGAGCTTGAAATAATAAGCAGAAAAGACAATGACATTTGTCTCCCGTATAACACATATTCTGGATTAATGCTAACAACAAGCGCAGACATAAAAGCCCGTTGGGCGGAACACTTCAAAGAAATTCTTAACCGTCCACTACCTCACAGTTTAATAGATTTTGAAGCTGAAACACCAGCAGCAGAATTAGATGTAAATTTAGATGACTTCACCTTGAGTGAAATAGAAACCACCTTAAAGCTAATGACCAATAACAAGGCTGCTGGAGAGGATAAGTTAACAGCTGAGTCCTCAAGGCAATTGATAGCCATAATTTAATACATCTCCAAAAAATGTTCAACATCATTTGGAAAACAGAGAAGACGCCTCATAAATGGAAAAAAGGAATCATTGTTAAGATCCCAAAAAAGGGCAATCTTAGAGATTGTAACAACTGGAGAGGCGTGACACTTTTGTCAGTTGCCTCAAAGTTATTCTGTAAAATCATCCTAAATAGAATAAAGGATTCAATAGATACAGTAATGCGTGAAGAACAGGCTGGGTTTAGAAAAGGGAGAAGCTGTCTTGACCACATTTTCACTCTACGACTTATATTGGAGGAACACATTGAAAAGCAAAAACCTTTTGTACTTAACTTCATCGACTTCAAAAAAGCATTTGATAGTATTCATAGAGATTCTTTGTGGAAAATTCTGAAGCAATATGGTTTACCATCAAAAATCATAAATATTATCAAAGACATGTATGATGGTTACACATGTGCAGTTCGAACAGAGGAAGGACTGAGCGAATGTTTCCCAATAGAAACTGGGGTTAAACAAGGATGTATTTTATCGCCCTTGTTATTTGGAATTGTTATGGACTTCATAATGAAGAAATGCTGCACTGGTAATAAAGGCATCGAATGGATACAAGGAGACCATTTGGAGGACCTCGACTTTGCTGATGACATAGTTCTCATCAGCAGTCAGATAAAAACGATGCAGGAAAACACAAATGAACTATCATCAATAGCCAGCAAAATTGGGCTTGAGGTCAATCATGAAAAGACTAAAGTCATGAAAAGTTTAATTCCAACAAGTGACAAAATATACATGGAAAACAAACCAGTAGAAGAGATCGATCACTTTATCTATCTTGGAAGTCACATTGATCGAGAAGGGGATACGAGCAAAGAAATTAGAATCAGACTGGCTAAAGCAGCAATGTCTTTCAGAAGCCTTGAAAAGTTGCGGAAATCAAAACTCATTAGCACAAACACAAAACTTAGGCTATTCAAATCAAATGTACTATCAACCCTTACGTATGCGTGTGAAAGCTGGAAAACAACAAGAGATATAGAAACAAAGTTGAACGCATTCGAAAATAAATGTCTAAGGAAAATACTTGGTATAGAATGGAACGAATTCAAAACAAACGAGGAAATTAGAGAAATCGCCAATCAACCACTAATATCTTCAGTAATAAAGAAAAGACGATGGTCATACGTTGGACATGTGATGAGAAGAGATAATAATCGAATAGCAAAGCAAGCCCTCATATGGGAAACAACAGGTAAAAGAAAAAGAGGAAGACCCAGGGAGACACTGAGAAGAACATTGATGAGAGAGGCAAGAGCAGCAGGAATCGGCTCCCTCAATGAGATAGAACTGCTTGCACAGAACAGAGACAGATGGCGAGATTTGATAAAATATCTTTAAAAGAAAACTGCTAGAACAAAAATTCATATAGGAGAAGGTGTATCTTGGTCTACGCCCTATGGGCCGGTTACGGCTCGAAAGGTCAATAGATAACACATATTACACAACATATTATTTAAGACAGGGATAATACGACATACATGGAGACATGTATGAACATACACAAATCGTTATTAATAGAAATATGTAAACGTGTGCATTCCTATTTTCCCTTTCAGTTACTTGCTAAAAATGAACAATATATTTAAAATATATGGAATAACATAGAAAAAAAACTTATATCATAAAAACAGGAATATGGGGAACAAGTTAGCCACGCATAATAAAAAGAGTTTACCTTAAAAACCACAATAGAAAGTTATAAATGATGTTTCGAGTCTAGCAACTTTAGTTGAATATAAATAAAAAAAAAGAAAATTGAGGAGAAAATTATTATGTTTGGTGATGAACAACAGAAATAATGTTCTTGAGGGCTGAAATATGCTGGGGGGGGGGGGGGAATAAAGCATTACAAGGAATATTCGACCGAGTAACAACTATGGGAGATACTTGAAACATACGGAATACGTCAACATTACATAACCTATGTAAAAGTCTATATATCAACATAGGCTGTACATTCAGAATAGCAACAAGGAATACATATCACTTCGAAGTTAGACCAGGAGTAGAGTGAAACAGGAGTCTATCCTATCTCCCCGATAGTTTATTTCCCACAATGACTACATGTGTAATTTAGCCAACTCATCTGAGATAGGAGAAACTAACGAGCTTCTATTTGCAGACGATCAGATAAATACAGATAAAAATAGATCTACATTGAACGTTTCAATAGATTTAACAGCACAAGCACCAAAAACAAGAAATCAAGTCCAGCAAGACAGAAGTCATGAACATTGCAAAATAAAAACAGAACATCAACATAACAATAGACCAGAAAATTTAAATAATAGGAGGAATTTCATTAAATAGCAAGTTTAGTGACAAACAATTCACAAGCAGCAGAGTAAGGCTAAATATGTAACAAAGCTTGTAAAATCATCGGATAACTATCACCACTGCTGCCCAGGAAAGAAATGATCCTAGAGGCAAAACGGACGCACAATCTTCATCCAAACATTGTGCTATCGTGACACTTGGCTAAAGAACGATCAGAAAAATAATATCTGCCGAACTTGATGTTTTAGAGGCACGATAGGAAACAATCTCAGAGATAAGATCAAAAGTGAAGTCAAAGGAAAAAGGCTAGGAATAATTCCGCCGTAGAATACATAAATAGACAAAATGGTTTTGCAACGTGATAAAACAGATAGACCAAGACAAAACACAACGAGCCTTCAATAAACGTTACAAGAACACCAGACTCAAGGGTCGACAAAAGATGGAATAATAAAATATTTGAAAAATTAGCAAACATAACATCAGCAGAGGCCAACAGATGAACAAAAGAGCGCAAACTATATCTCCCCTCGACACTAAAAGGCAAATGAAGTTGGAACGAAGAAGTAGAATATGGAATATCCCGGATGACACTGTTGCGTATAATTTGGATAATTATTTTAGTTTAGTCGACAGATCATTGCACAAGGGACAGCTTCATAGTGCTCAGATCCACCTCTCAAACAGTCCTCAATGTTCTGAAGCACGGCCACCACACGCTAGCGAAAACATTGCACAAGGTACAGCTTTATCGTGCTCAGATCCACCTCTCAGTTCTCAATGTTCTCAAGCACGGCCACCACACGCTAGCGAAAGCATTGCACAAGGGACAGCTTTATCGTGCTCAGATCAAGCTCTCAAACAGTCCTCAATGTTCTCAAGCACGGCCACCACACGCTAGCGAAAACATTGCACATTGACGACGGTTTCAGGTCAGGCGAACCAAGTCCGTGGCCCCAGCTAAGATCTTCTTAGTCGCCACTTATGACAAGCTTGACAGGTGACCTGAATCTATCCAATGATCCCCGTCACCGTCGACAGGGGCCCTTCAGTCACAAGGACCAATTGAGATATCACAAATACGATAAACTGAGATATCACAATCACGATAAACTGAAATATCTCAAATACGTTAAACTGAGATATCTCAAATACGTTAAACTGAGATATCTCAAATACGATAAACTGAGATATCTCAAATACGATAAACTGAGATATCTCAAATACGTTAAACTGAGATATCTCAAATACGACAAACTGAAATATCTCAAATACGACAAACTGAAATATCTCAAATACGACAAACTGAAATATCTCAAATACCTTAAACTGAGATATCTCAAATACGTTAAACTGAGATATCTCAAATACGTTAAACTGAGATATCTCAAATACGACAAACTGAAATATCTCAAATACCTTAAACTGAGATATCTCAAATACCTTAAACTGAGATATCTCAAATACGTTAAACTGAGATATCTCAAATGCGATAAAACTGAGATATCTCAAATACGTTAAACTGAGATATCTCAAATGCGATAAAACTGAGATATCTCAAATACGTTAAACTGAGATATCTCAAATGCGATAAAACTGAGATATCTCAAATACGATAAACTGAGATATCTCAAATACCTTAAACTGAGGTATCTCAAATACGTTAAACTGAGATATCTCAAATGCGAAAAAACTGAGATATCTCAAATACGTTAAACTGAGATATCTCAAATGCGATAAAACTGAGATATCACAAATACACTAAACTGAGATATCTCAAATACGTTAAACTGATATATCTCAAATACGTTAAACTGAGATATCTCAAATGCGACAAACTGAGATACCTCAAATACGTTAAACTGAGATATCTCAAATGCGATAAAACTGAGATATCTCAAATACGATAAACTGAGATATCTCAAATACGATAAACTGAGATATCTCAAATACGTTAAACTGAGTTATCTCAAATACGATAAACTGAGATATCTCAAATACGATAAACTGAGTTATCTCAAATACGATAAACTGAGATATCTCAAATACGTTAAACTGAGATATCTCAAATACGATAAACTGATATATCTCAAATACGTTAAGCAATCAAATAGTAAACAAGAAAAACCACAATTAAAATAATACGGCACCAACTAAATGTTGTGCTATTTGGCGTATGTGATCACGACGTTCCAACACTTTGTGTTCTCAGAACTGTATATAATTGTCACTGGTGACCGCCCTTGCGCCACAATGTCAAGTTGTCAAGTATTTTATCCCTCTATCTTCCACTGTCTCTCTTCCTCTTTATTTTGTCCCCAGACACTATCTATCTATTCCAATTTCCCACTGTTATGAACCTTCTTGCACACTCAGTATCTTGTGCATGTTATACTTAACCTCATTAAAGTAAAGGAAAAACTACTAACCGATAAATAGATAAAACTATATTCTATAAATACCTAATGAAAATGCAACACCCGTTGACACACAACAGAGAAAAAAAACAAGAATCTTCTTCAACTTCTTTCCTTCCTCATTTGCATTTCAACGTCGAGGGGAGATATAATTGCCGGTCTGTTGCTCTTCTGTTGCCCTCTGCGGCTGTTTCCTAGTGTTTATTCCAATTAATTTATCAATTTTGTGGTCGGCCCTTGAGTCTGGTATTCTCGTACTGTTTATTAGAGGCCCGTTCAGTTTTTTTTTTATGTTTATGTCTTTAACGCATGGAAAAACCTTTGTATCTGTTGTTTCATTATGTGTTCAATGGCGTAAATTACCTCAAGCTTTTTACTAATTTCTTCATTTCTGATCTTACCTTGGAAGCTATTTCTTGCCATGCCTCTAATACACTTTATTGCGATAGTGGTTATTTTTCTTATTGTTATTGAGTCTATAGCTCGGGTCGGGAATTGGGAGCACAACGTTAGAATAAAGATTGAGTTTAGAGTGACCGTTTTGTCTCTAGTTTTATTTAGTTTTGTGTTGTAGAGTGCTCGTTTTGTCTCTAGTTTTATTTACATTGTGTTGTAGAGTGCTCGTTTTGTCTCCAGTTGTATTTAGATTATGTTGTAGAGTGCTCGTTTTGTCTCTAGTTTATTTAGATTGTGTTCTAGAGTCGCCAGATTTGTTTAATATTTATAGAGATTATTTTAAGATCCCTAAGGGACATTTCTGGAATAACAATTGGAGGTCACAATATAAATAATTTATGGTATGCTGATGATACAGTCTTAATCGCTAGGAGTGAAAATGAGTTACAAGAAATTTGGTTATGGAAGGCCCCGGTATCACTGCAAACGAATTAAAATCCATAATAGCTCAACCGCCCATGCCAGCGGAATCATCCGAATTAATATCTCATCTCCCAATCAAAGAAAGGTAACTATAGTTCCCAACGTAGCAGTCTCGGCACACGCCAAAAGACATAAGGCGAAACTGCGCAAAACGTGAACACAGCCATCTGTTCCCTGTTATACGATATCATCATTCATCGTAAACAATTGGAATATCGAAACATGATCAAAACGGATGAGACACTCAGCTCACGGTGTGCACAAAGCACTTAACTCAGTAGCTCCTGCAACAAGCCGGACTTGGAATATGAGGAAACTGCAACAAGGAACACTTTTCATGCATAGCCTTCAATTGTTCCCGCCGCCTATCCACCATATACCGGGAGTTCACGTCCTCTTGAAAATGATGATCGTTGTATTTTTTTTTTTTATGTATAGCGCTTGGTGATGTTAACATTACAAGAAATGTTGGACATTATAGTCAAAGAAAGCAAAATTAAGGACTCAGCCTTAATAACATAAAGACAGAAGTAATGGTAACAACAAAGAAAAAGACATCACCTCAGTGCAAAATAAAAACAAGTGGAAAAATATTAAAACAGGTAAATGAATTTAAATATTTGGGAACTTTGTTAACCTCAGACGGAAGATGTACAAAAGCGGTGAGATGCAGAATGGCTCAGGCAAAAGCAGCTTTCCAAAAATATGAGGAAGATACTATGCAATCCAATTTTGACAAAAGAAACAAGAAAAAGAGTTCTTAAATGTTATGTTGAGCCAGTGATGGATGTGAATCATGGACAATAGGACAACAGATAAGAAAATCACTGGAGTCTGTAGAAATGTGGTTTTAAAGAAGAATGTTGAGAATACCATGGACAGCTAAGAAGAGTAATGAAAATGTTCTGAAAGGGGTCAAAGCAAAAAGAAAGCTAATTCCCAATATTAGGAAGAAACAATCATCATTTTTTTGGCCAGGTAATGAGAAAAGAACAACTAGAATATATTGTAATAACTGGGAAAATTGAGGGACGAAGAGATAGAGGGAAGCAAAGAGAAAAAATGACAGACAGCTTAAGAGAATGGCTTGGCAGAAGGTCAACAACAGTAATGATAAATAGCTGCCGAGATCGAAAATTGTGGAGAGACATGATCACCTACGCCAGTAGGCCCGGTACTTGATAATGATGATGATGATTGTTTATTATAGCTTAACATTCGTGAACAAGGAAACTGCTTATCAAAATAGATTAGAAATATTCACAAGCTTGAACCATAAACCAGATATCATCAAATGCAAGGGAAGTAACTTATAAAATGTTATTTAACATAATAACAGTCAAGTTTACAAAACCTTACAGACTACGTACGACGATAAGATGGACAGTTATGTCTAATTTGTAGAAACAAAATTGCTGGAAACAATTTTCTATAATTTAATTCTTTCGAACAAAAACTGTTTTGCTGCTCTTGTCTGCTGCTTTCACCAGCTTTTAACGGGGGAACATAAGCGCCAGCGACCTGTGGTCACAATAGCAAAGTCGGAGTACCATCGCAGCATTTTAATATTTTCAATTTTGATGTTTTTGCTTTTGATTTGCGTGTTTTCTCAAACTTCTAAATAGTGTAGAAACATGGACACAAAGAAGAAAATTAAAACCTATGAAATGTTGAATAAGACAGAAGAGTGAGAAGAACTGGGTGGGCAGAGAAGAAAACAAGAACAACTAATATAGTTCTGAGAGCTAAAAATGAAGAGAGATATCTAATATGATTTGAACAAGGCGAATGAGATTTTTTTTTTACATGTAAAAACACACAATAACCTACGAAAAGTCATCTTGTAGTGGGGAAAAACAAGATAACCGAGATAAAGAAGGCTAAAGTGGACTGACTACATCAAGAGATGGACAGGAGAACTAATGTGATCGCGATTCCCAGCACAGGTGTCTGTTCTCATCTCAAAGTCGTATTTTAGTTTTCATTTTGTAAATTTTGCACGCAAATATAATTGTCCTGATTATTTTTATGCTGCATAATGGTGATGCTTGTTTCTTCGATATAACCATTACTTCTGTTTTCGTACTATTCAGACTGAGACCTTTCTGTTGCTTTCTTTTACTATTATATCTATTATTTCTTGTAGTTCATTCGCTGTCTCTGCTATCAAGACTGTGTCATCCGCATATCGCAAATTGTTTTATTGTTTCGGGGGATGCAATGTTTATATTTTATCCACAAACATATTACAACTGTAAGATACCTCTCTAATCTCTTACGATAAAAGAAGTGTGTGTATTTTTTTCTGAAAAACACAAATTAGCAACTGAACTAAAGTATCAGTGACAAACAGTTGCGGTAAGCCTACTCTGATAAGGCTAACGACAGAATCAAATTGAACCTCCATGGCAAATTTCCTTCTAAGCGGAGACAACTATGTGGTAACGATGACCGTATGACCTACCGTAATTCCTTTCTTTTGAGTGAATCACTTAATTGTATTGTTTATGTAAAATGTTTAGAGTGGTTCATTTATTTTGTTACTGCCCTAAAGTGGGAGCCTGATAGCTCAGTGGTTAGTGAATTGGACTACAAAGGACAAGAGGTAGGGTTCGATCCCAAGCGACAACTTCAGGGTTCACCCAGCCTTAAATGGGTACCGGATTTTTTTCTGAGAAAGTAAAGCGGCACGGGCGTAATACCGACCACATTACCACCAAAATCATATGCTGAAGGTATGTAAAATGTATGGTCACTAACACCATATTCCCAAACGCCACTTGGCGTAACGGGGCACTTTAGGTTAGGGAATAATAGAACAAAGAAGTATGTGTTAGCACTCGGAAAAATTGACAGACAAACAACAATAGAAAAAAACGAAGAACAATATATGGTCCGAAGTGGGATCGAACCCGTACTCAGTGGCACCGCGCCTTGCCACGAGAAGCCGAACGCTTGGTACACTGCCACGCAGCCAACTATAAAATTGGCTATTGCAGTAGTGTCTTCCACGAAAGGCGATCTCAATGACTATAGCATAGGGTAACGATCACAGACCGGAAATAAATTGTATATTTGTACTTTCCTATTAATGCAAGTATCTCCCAGTAGGGCTGAATACTTGTGTTGTAGACAAACATTTATAGGACGAAACAGCACGAATAGTAGTTCCCAGTGGTTATATACTGGGTACAAATAATAATACATAAATATTATTATATGGGGAACTTCCGAGGCGATAATAGGGAATAATAGAACAAAGAAGTATGTGTTAGCACTCGGAAAAATTGACAGACAAACAACAATAGAAAAAAACGAAGAACAATATATGGTCCGAAGTGGGATCGAACCCGTACTCAGTGGCACCGCGCCTTGCCACGAGAAGCCGAACGCTTGGTACACTGCCACGCAGCCAACTATAAAATTGGCTATTGCAGTAGTGTCTTCCACGAAAGGCGATCTCAATGACTATAGCATAGGGTAACGATCACAGACCGGAAATAAATTGTATATTTGTACTTTCCTATTAATGCAAGTATCTCCCAGTAGGGCTGAATACTTGTGTTGTAGACAAACATTTATAGGACGAAACAGCACGAATAGTAGTTCCCAGTGGTTATATACTGGGTACAAATAATAATACATAAATATTATTATATGGGGAACTTCCGAGGCGATAATAGGGAATAATAGAACAAAGAAGTATGTGTTAGCACTCGGAAAAATTGACAGACAAACAACAATAGAAAAAAACGAAGAACAATATATGGTCCGAAGTGGGATCGAACCCGTACTCAGTGGCACCGCGCCTTGCCACGAGAAGCCGAACGCTTGGTACACTGCCACGCAGCCAACTATAAAATTGGCTATTGCAGTAGTGTCTTCCACGAAAGGCGATCTCAATGACTATAGCATAGGGTAACGATCACAGACCGGAAATAAATTGTATATTTGTACTTTCCTATTAATGCAAGTATCTCCCAGTAGGGCTGAATACTTGTGTTGTAGACAAACATTTATAGGACGAAACAGCACGAATAGTAGTTCCCAGTGGTTATATACTGGGTACAAATAATAATACATAAATATTATTATATGGGGAACTTCCGAGGCGATAATAGGGAATAATAGAACAAAGAAGTATGTGTTAGCACTCGGAAAAATTGACAGACAAACAACAATAGAAAAAAACGAAGAACAATATATGGTCCGAAGTGGGATCGAACCCGTACTCAGTGGCACCGCGCCTTGCCACGAGAAGCCGAACGCTTGGTACACTGCCACGCAGCCAACTATAAAATTGGCTATTGCAGTAGTGTCTTCCACGAAAGGCGATCTCAATGACTATAGCATAGGGTAACGATCACAGACCGGAAATAAATTGTATATTTGTACTTTCCTATTAATGCAAGTATCTCCCAGTAGGGCTGAATACTTGTGTTGTAGACAAACATTTATAGGACGAAACAGCACGAATAGTAGTTCCCAGTGGTTATATACTGGGTACAAATAATAATACATAAATATTATTATATGGGGAACTTCCGAGGCGATAATAGGGAATAATAGAACAAAGAAGTATGTGTTAGCACTCGGAAAAATTGACAGACAAACAACAATAGAAAAAAACGAAGAACAATATATGGTCCGAAGTGGGATCGAACCCGTACTCAGTGGCACCGCGCCTTGCCACGAGAAGCCGAACGCTTGGTACACTGCCACGCAGCCAACTATAAAATTGGCTATTGCAGTAGTGTCTTCCACGAAAGGCGATCTCAATGACTATAGCATAGGGTAACGATCACAGACCGGAAATAAATTGTATATTTGTACTTTCCTATTAATGCAAGTATCTCCCAGTAGGGCTGAATACTTGTGTTGTAGACAAACATTAATAGGACGAAACAGCACGAATAGTAGTTCCCAGTGGTTATATACTGGGTACAAATAATAATACATAAATATTATTATATGGGGAACTTCCGAGGCGATAATAGGGAATAATAGAACAAAGAAGTATGTGTTAGCACTCGGAAAAATTGACAGACAAACAACAATAGAAAAAAACGAAGAACAATATATGGTCCGAAGTGGGATCGAACCCGTACTCAGTGGCACCGCGCCTTGCCACGAGAAGCCGAACGCTTGGTACACTGCCACGCAGCCAACTATAAAATTGGCTATTGCAGTAGTGTCTTCCACGAAAGGCGATCTCAATGACTATAGCATAGGGTAACGATCACAGACCGGAAATAAATTGTATATTTGTACTTTCCTATTAATGCAAGTATCTCCCAGTAGGGCTGAATACTTGTGTTGTAGACAAACATTTATAGGACGAAACAGCACGAATAGTAGTTCCCAGTGGTTATATACTGGGTACAAATAATAATACATAAATATTATTATATGGGGAGCTTCCGAGGCGATAATAGGGAATAATAGAACAAAGAAGTATGTGTTAGCACTCGGAAAAATTGACAGACAAACAACAATAGAAAAAAACGAAGAACAATATATGGTCCGAAGTGGGATCGAACCCGTACTCAGTGGCACCGCGCCTTGCCACGAGAAGCCGAACGCTTGGTACACTGCCACGCAGCCAACTATAAAATTGGCTATTGCAGTAGTGTCTTCCACGAAAGGCGATCTCAATGACTATAGCATAGGGTAACGATCACAGACCGGAAATAAATTGTATATTTGTACTTTCCTATTAATGCAAGTATCTCCCAGTAGGGCTGAATACTTGTGTTGTAGACAAACATTTATAGGACGAAACAGCACGAATAGTAGTTCCCAGTGGTTATATACTGGGTACAAATAATAATACATAAATATTATTATATGGGGAACTTCCGAGGCGATAATAGGGAATAATAGAACAAAGAAGTATGTGTTAGCACTCGGAAAAATTGACAGACAAACAACAATAGAAAAAAACGAAGAACAATATATGGTCCGAAGTGGGATCGAACCCGTACTCAGTGGCACCGCGCCTTGCCACGAGAAGCCGAACGCTTGGTACACTGCCACGCAGCCAACTATAAAATTGGCTATTGCAGTAGTGTCTTCCACGAAAGGCGATCTCAATGACTATAGCATAGGGTAACGATCACAGACCGGAAATAAATTGTATATTTGTACTTTCCTATTAATGCAAGTATCTCCCAGTAGGGCTGAATACTTGTGTTGTAGACAAACATTTATAGGACGAAACAGCACGAATAGTAGTTCCCAGTGGTTATATACTGGGTACAAATAATAATACATAAATATTATTATATGGGGAACTTCCGAGGCGATAATAGGGAATAATAGAACAAAGAAGTATGTGTTAGCACTCGGAAAAATTGACAGACAAACAACAATAGAAAAAAACGAAGAACAATATATGGTCCGAAGTGGGATCGAACCCGTACTCAGTGGCACCGCGCCTTGCCACGAGAAGCCGAACGCTTGGTACACTGCCACGCAGCCAACTATAAAATTGGCTATTGCAGTAGTGTCTTCCACGAAAGGCGATCTCAATGACTATAGCATAGGGTAACGATCACAGACCGGAAATAAATTGTATATTTGTACTTTCCTATTAATGCAAGTATCTCCCAGTAGGGCTGAATACTTGTGTTGTAGACAAACATTTATAGGACGAAACAGCACGAATAGTAGTTCCCAGTGGTTATATACTGGGTACAAATAATAATACATAAATATTATTATATGGGGAACTTCCGAGGCGATAATAGGGAATAATAGAACAAAGAAGTATGTGTTAGCACTCGGAAAAATTGACAGACAAACAACAATAGAAAAAAACGAAGAACAATATATGGTCCGAAGTGGGATCGAACCCGTACTCAGTGGCACCGCGCCTTGCCACGAGAAGCCGAACGCTTGGTACACTGCCACGCAGCCAACTATAAAATTGGCTATTGCAGTAGTGTCTTCCACGAAAGGCGATCTCAATGACTATAGCATAGGGTAACGATCACAGACCGGAAATAAATTGTATATTTGTACTTTCCTATTAATGCAAGTATCTCCCAGTAGGGCTGAATACTTGTGTTGTAGACAAACATTTATAGGACGAAACAGCACGAATAGTAGTTCCCAGTGGTTATATACTGGGTACAAATAATAATACATAAATATTATTATATGGGGAACTTCCGAGGCGATAATAGGGAATAATAGAACAAAGAAGTATGTGTTAGCACTCGGAAAAATTGACAGACAAACAACAATAGAAAAAAACGAAGAACAATATATGGTCCGAAGTGGGATCGAACCCGTACTCAGTGGCACCGCGCCTTGCCACGAGAAGCCGAACGCTTGGTACACTGCCACGCAGCCAACTATAAAATTGGCTATTGCAGTAGTGTCTTCCACGAAAGGCGATCTCAATGACTATAGCATAGGGTAACGATCACAGACCGGAAATAAATTGTATATTTGTACTTTCCTATTAATGCAAGTATCTCCCAGTAGGGCTGAATACTTGTGTTGTAGACAAACATTTATAGGACGAAACAGCACGAATAGTAGTTCCCAGTGGTTATATACTGGGTACAAATAATAATACATAAATATTATTATATGGGGAACTTCCGAGGCGATAATAGGGAATAATAGAACAAAGAAGTATGTGTTAGCACTCGGAAAAATTGACAGACAAACAACAATAGAAAAAAACGAAGAACAATATATGGTCCGAAGTGGGATCGAACCCGTACTCAGTGGCACCGCGCCTTGCCACGAGAAGCCGAACGCTTGGTACACTGCCACGCAGCCAACTATAAAATTGGCTATTGCAGTAGTGTCTTCCACGAAAGGCGATCTCAATGACTATAGCATAGGGTAACGATCACAGACCGGAAATAAATTGTATATTTGTACTTTCCTATTAATGCAAGTATCTCCCAGTAGGGCTGAATACTTGTGTTGTAGACAAACATTTATAGGACGAAACAGCACGAATAGTAGTTCCCAGTGGTTATATACTGGGTACAAATAATAATACATAAATATTATTATATGGGGAACTTCCGAGGCGATAATAGGGAATAATAGAACAAAGAAGTATGTGTTAGCACTCGGAAAAATTGACAGACAAACAACAATAGAAAAAAACGAAGAACAATATATGGTCCGAAGTGGGATCGAACCCGTACTCAGTGGCACCGCGCCTTGCCACGAGAAGCCGAACGCTTGGTACACTGCCACGCAGCCAACTATAAAATTGGCTATTGCAGTAGTGTCTTCCACGAAAGGCGATCTCAATGACTATAGCATAGGGTAACGATCACAGACCGGAAATAAATTGTATATTTGTACTTTCCTATTAATGCAAGTATCTCCCAGTAGGGCTGAATACTTGTGTTGTAGACAAACATTTATAGGACGAAACAGCACGAATAGTAGTTCCCAGTGGTTATATACTGGGTACAAATAATAATACATAAATATTATTATATGGGGAACTTCCGAGGCGATAATAGGGAATAATAGAACAAAGAAGTATGTGTTAGCACTCGGAAAAATTGACAGACAAACAACAATAGAAAAAAACGAAGAACAATATATGGTCCGACGTGGGATCGAACCCGTACTCAGTGGGCACCGCGCCTTGCCACGAGAAGCCGAACGCTTGGTACACTGCCACGCAGTGTATTATCGCCTCGGAAGTTCCCCATATAATAATATTTATGTATTATTATTTGTACCCAGTATATAACCACTGGGAACTACTATTCGTGCTGTTTCGTCCTATAAATGTTTGTCTACAACACAAGTATTCAGCCCTACTGGGAGATACTTGCATTAATAGGAAAGTACAAATATACAATTTATTTCCGGTCTGTGATCGTTACCCTATGCTATAGTCATTGAGATCGCCTTTCGTGGAAGACACTACTGCAATAGCCAATTTTATAGTTGGCTGCGTGGCAGTGTACCAAGCGTTCGGCTTCTCGTGGCAAGGCGCGGTGCCACTGAGTACGGGTTCGATCCCACTTCGGACCATATATTGTTCTTCGTTTTTTTCTATTGTTGTTTGTCTGTCAATTTTTCCGAGTGCTAACACATACTTCTTTGTTCTATTATTCCCTATTATCGCCTCGGAAGTTCCCCATATAATAATATTTATGTATTATTATTTGTACCCAGTATATAACCACTGGGAACTACTATTCGTGCTGTTTCGTCCTATAAATGTTTGTCTACAACACAAGTATTCAGCCCTACTGGGAGATACTTGCATTAATAGGAAAGTACAAATATACAATTTATTTCCGGTCTGTGATCGTTACCCTATGCTATAGTCATTGAGATCGCCTTTCGTGGAAGACACTACTGCAATAGCCAATTTTATAGTTGGCTGCGTGGCAGTGTACCAAGCGTTCGGCTTCTCGTGGCAAGGCGCGGTGCCACTGAGTACGGGTTCGATCCCACTTCGGACCATATATTGTTCTTCGTTTTTTTCTATTGTTGTTTGTCTGTCAATTTTTCCGAGTGCTAACACATACTTCTTTGTTCTATTATTCCCTATTATCGCCTCGGAAGTTCCCCATATAATAATATTTATGTATTATTATTTGTACCCAGTATATAACCACTGGGAACTACTATTCGTGCTGTTTCGTCCTATAAATGTTTGTCTACAACACAAGTATTCAGCCCTACTGGGAGATACTTGCATTAATAGGAAAGTACAAATATACAATTTATTTCCGGTCTGTGATCGTTACCCTATGCTATAGTCATTGAGATCGCCTTTCGTGGAAGACACTACTGCAATAGCCAATTTTATAGTTGGCTGCGTGGCAGTGTACCAAGCGTTCGGCTTCTCGTGGCAAGGCGCGGTGCCACTGAGTACGGGTTCGATCCCACTTCGGACCATATATTGTTCTTCGTTTTTTTCTATTGTTGTTTGTCTGTCAATTTTTCCGAGTGCTAACACATACTTCTTTGTTCTATTATTCCCTATTATCGCCTCGGAAGTTCCCCATATAATAATATTTATGTATTATTATTTGTACCCAGTATATAACCACTGGGAACTACTATTCGTGCTGTTTCGTCCTATAAATGTTTGTCTACAACACAAGTATTCAGCCCTACTGGGAGATACTTGCATTAATAGGAAAGTACAAATATACAATTTATTTCCGGTCTGTGATCGTTACCCTATGCTATAGTCATTGAGATCGCCTTTCGTGGAAGACACTACTGCAATAGCCAATTTTATAGTTGGCTGCGTGGCAGTGTACCAAGCGTTCGGCTTCTCGTGGCAAGGCGCGGTGCCACTGAGTACGGGTTCGATCCCACTTCGGACCATATATTGTTCTTCGTTTTTTTCTATTGTTGTTTGTCTGTCAATTTTTCCGAGTGCTAACACATACTTCTTTGTTCTATTATTCCCTATTATCGCCTCGGAAGTTCCCCATATAATAATATTTATGTATTATTATTTGTACCCACTTTAGGTTAGGTAGGTAAAGTAAAGTGCTATGACCCAAATAGCGTATGTCAAGGCGACCATCTTCTGTACGACAACAACTCTGTTTATCTTGAAAGCTGTCCCTCTAGAGCAGTAAATATCAACTCTTAATGTCAACAACAGAATCTCAAAGACAGTGCTGCTTTCGGAAGACTGTCTACCGTGTATTCATTAATGAATACAACACACTACTATCTTTCTTTGTTTGCAAGATGAGATGTTAATTCGGATGATTCCACAGGCACGGACGGTTGAGCAATTATGGATTTTAATTCTTTTGCATTGATACCGGGCCTTCCATAACCATAGCCAAGTCATTTCTATCCCAAAGTTCTATATTACCCCAGTAGCGAAATGGATTACTATGGTAACTACAACAATTTCTGAGACGAGACAGACTGGATGAATGGTGCTTCACTGATAACTTAACGGAGGACAACCTTGAATTAAATGAAATGATTCCTATCGACCAACTGAGACCCATGGGTTTGTTTATCATAAGAGTCCATCAGATGGCTTAGTAACAAAGATCTCGATTAAAAGTGGGACTGTCGTATTTGAACTGTTAAATAAACATGAGTTACCCGTGGGGAAACTGAAGAATTGTGATGCTGAAGTAAACATGAGAAAGAACATTAGAAAGTGAGATATTTAACTGAACTCTCCATTAAGGTCTTTGGCGCGCTTTGGACTGAAGTAAAGTGTATTACCGAAATCGGCATGACTGTTTCTAACACCAAACAGAAGTGGACAGAGAAGATAAAGAAATCCCAGTGATAGAAACGTTAGTAAACTACTAAAAATGCTTCGATAACACTTAATTAGACCCCTCTAAGTTCCAACAAAGAATAAAAGTTAACAGATTAAAATAAAAACAGATCTAATGGAATGGCTTCAAGTATAACTGCTATACTGAAGAGTACTTTTTTAAAATGAAAATCACTTTCTCCACAATTAACGCCGGTAGCTGCATGCTCCCTCGCCAAACAGGCAGACATTCTTCGGCTTCTAGATACGCATTTTTTTTTAAATTTAATTGTCGAGAGTTTTGACTTTTTAAAACAATTATTCCTATAATTTTTATGTCTCCGGGTATTGGCTATTTTTGGCCTACTTTTTAAAATGTCCGACTCCCAAGGGTTCTTTATCCTGCGCAGTATACACACGGTGTCACGGGTTTTTCAACTTTTATTGAGAGGAGAACCAAGAAGCCACGGTACTAAAGTGAAACATTTCAACTACTTATGGTAGGATTCAAACCCAGGACCTTTTCGTCCAGAAGCTTACGTTCTAGTTCTACACCACCCGGACCACGATATACCTCTGAATGTGAACACTTTTGTGGCAAACTAAGTCTCATTTCCTTTATCCTACCATTTACCAACCCCAAGAAGAACCCAAAAAATCCCCTCATTCTGTTATTGATAGAATACCTCATCGGCCATGAAAACACACACTACTTATAAAGAGCATGCAATAAATGTCCAAACCACTCCCATACAACATAAGCAGAAAGAGATGGTTATTTGTTGGCTCGATTATGGGTCAATAGTTTATTTGAATTTTTCAAAAATCTCCAAAATAGCGTAGCCAGGGTGTTGGTAAGATTATGTTAAAAAATGGCAGCGTGAAAGGTCGGTCACAACATTACTTGACTGATCCAAACCCAATGAAAAAGAATAAGTGCTGTTGTCCTTAAAGCTTGAGTGTCAATAAGGGTATAAGTGTCAACATTTATTGAAGGTTCGTTGTGTTGAGTTTTGGATTGTTATTGGGGCTTCAGAAATTATCTACTTATATGACGCACTTTCAATACAGGGTGTTTTTAAAGTCGCAGTGCAGTGAATTTATACTCTCTAAAGAAAAAACGTCACCAGAAATGCGGTTAACTAATGCGCCACACAAATTGTAAAATATTCAAATATACTTGACTGCTATCGGCGAGCTTATAATGGGTAATGTTGGTATTAACACAATAAAGTGCCTAAAGCATATGTTGAAAATGTCCACCACGGGCATCAAGACATGGCGTGATTCGTCTTTCCATATTTGCGAAAACCTTCAGAATAATGTCTGGTGATATTTGTTTAATCTTGTCTACTATTTCAGTCTTTAGGTCATTAATTGTCTGCGGATTATTTTCATAAACTTTCCCCTTCAATGCCCCCCACAGATAATAATCTGGGGGTGTTAGATCTGGTGAACGAGGGGGCCAGATTCCACGTGAAATAATGCGATTTGCAAATATGCTTTCTAAATAATTGAGTGTTGTTGCTGTAGCTTGTTCCTTTTTCGGTAAAGTTAAACATATAACATCACTATTCACAAAAGGTATTCGAAATATCCACCACGTTTTAGTTGGCAAATATTGATACGTTTTTTCATATTGTCAAAAACCTTACGCAGTATGGGCTGTGTAACATTATTAATGTTGTTGGCGATTGAAACCTGCAGCTCATCGAGTTTGTGGGGATTGTTTTCGTACACTTTTCCTTTCAGTTCACCCCAGAGATAGTAGTCCATGGGATTAAGATCAGGAGACCGTGCAGGCCAAATTCCGCGAGCGATTATACGATTAGCAAAAATTTCATATAAAAATTCCAGTGATTTTACAGCAGTGTGAGCAGTTGCGCCATCTTGTTGAAACCAGCTTTTTCAATTTCTGGCTCAGAAAGTTGGGTTACGAATCGCTCCAGTATGTTAATCCTGTATCTTTCTGAATTTATTGTGTCATAGAAGAAAATTGGGCCGATTATCCGCTGACGACTCATTGCACACCACACTCCTACTTTCTGATCGTGGAGAGGCACTGGGTGCAATGCATGTGGATTTTCATCACTCCAAAGACGATCATTCTGCCTATTCACGTACCCAGACAAATGGAACCATGCTTCATCTGTGAAGAAAGTGAAATCAAGGATTTCCTCACCTTCTTGGGCTAGAAAATTCTCAAACCACATACAATAATTAATTCTGGATTGGTGATCTAATTCTTTTAATTGAGGAACGACGGAAAATTTGTACGGATATAACTTTAAATTTTTTTTCAGAACTCTATGAACAGTACTGCTTGATTTGTGTACTTGTTGAGCCAGCGTTCTTATTGATTTGCCAGGACTCATTAGAATGCTGTCCTGGATGTTGAGAGATGTTACTTCAAGAACAGATGGTCTACCAGGACGGCTAACATCATGTACACTACCGGTGTTTTGAAATTTGATTATTAAATTACTCACAGTATTTCGATGAGGCACTGGTGTATCAGGAAATCTATTCACAAATTGTTCAACAACCCCATTCGAATACTTGCTGCCGTTACGGAACACATGCTCCACTATAAATACTCTTTCTTCAATCGTTAACACCATTGTAAGCCAGATCTATCATGTAGCAGTGATGTTTAAATGAACACGTAAATGGTGCTTGAACTATTACGTCATACATAGATAAAATTTAGGTGCGTAATTATTTCAACAACAAAAAATGCACAGTCATTAAAGAGACACCCTATATTTAGCTTGCACAGAGCAAGAACTTATGTAGAGAAATATTGTCGCTGCTTAAAGGTGTTTGTGTTGTTTACTTGGCGTTTCTGCTTCAGATTGATGTTCTGCAAAGTCCATCTTGACAAGTGTTTGGTTGCTGGTTTTTGCTTGGATGATCGTAGGTTGACTGTTTGTTGGTGGATGATTGATTGGTTTGCCGTTTGTTAGTTTGTGAGCGTGTTGGTTGGTCGTTTGGTTGGTTTTATTGTTGGTTAAATATTAGTTTCTTATTAATTTAGCAGCACTTTTGCGCATGTCCTTCTTTCCAATTACTAATGTTACTGTGTTAATATTTTTTTTAAACTGGGGAGTCTATGGATTTTTTGGGCACCCACGTATTGTGAAGTAAAATAAAAATGAATCTTGCATCGACGTAGAGCATAAGTTATAAATTTAAATGTGCACTGGTCCTTGATTATTATTTCAAGCTTCGATTCACTGCATGCATCCATCGTCACCGAATGTCAACTGGTTGCTCCAGATTTCTCTAAAACTGTAGGCCTTTTACCGTGTTCAAGAATATAGTATCAACGCTCACTTAACTTGTCAAATTATCGGAGAGATGTCACCACCACTGTCCAACAAGAAAATAACATTAAATGAAAAACGGGACACTATAAAACACATTCATCATTCTCACATTGCGGTATCAATACATGCACGTTAGACTCAAAAACAAGTATAGAAATAACAGCAAATGAAATTAACTCTATTAGACGCATGACAGAAAACAACAAGAAAGGTAAGGTCAGAAATGAAAAACTGAGAAAAAGCTAATAATAATTCATGTCGTAGAGTGCATAAAGAAACAATAGATAAAAGGACTTCGTCACATAGGTAAAAAAAAGTAAAGTACACCCGTCACGCCAAGTGGCGTATACGGAATATGGTGTTAGTGACCATATATTTTACAGACCTTCGGCACATGATTTTTGGGGTAATGTGGTCGGTACTACGCCCGTGCTGCTTCACTTTCCCTGAAAAAAATTAGGTACCAATTAAAGGCTGGGTGAACCCGGAAGCCGTCAGTTGGGATCGAACCCTACCTCTTGTCCTTTGTAGTCCAGTTCACTAACCACTGAGCTATCGCGGCTGGCTTCGTCCCATGAGAAGACATAAATATAAAAATACAAGACAATAAGCCGCCATGGAAAAAGATAAAAGTTTTCCACGAAAAAGATGAATGAAAGATGAAAATATTACAAACACTAATAAATACAACTACAGCAGAGGCTGACGGAAGGGCTAAAGACCACAAACTATATCTCCATCGACGATGAAAGAGACATTAATAAGGAAGAGATGAAGCTCAAAGTCATTTTAAAGGCGGATACAGAGAAATAGTCTACACAGAAGAGGATGTGTCGTTACATCATGAAGCGCACTGGATTTCAGTAACAGGAAAACAGTGAAATCCAAGAAAAACATGCCTTCTCCTTTTTTGAAGCTAAGGTTTTGTTTAGGAGAATAAATGTTAAATATCAGAGGTTAATATTTTCTCAGCCACAGAGTCACTTACGGGGTATGCCAATACCTAACCAACCCAATTAAAAGTCTCTACATCAACAGCAGCTGCACAGTCAGAACAGTAGCAGGTTACACAGACCACTTCGAAGTTAGAGCAGGAGTAAGACCGGGGTGCGTGTTATCTCCCCTATGTTTATTGCATACATGGACTACATATGCAAGTTCGACAACCGAACGGAGACAAAGGAGATTAATGATCTTATATTTGCAGACAATCAAGCATTATAACATTGAAGGATAGAAGACCTGCAAGAACATTTAAATAGACTCAACAGCACAGGCACAAAATACAACATGAAAATCAACATTAACAAAACGGAACCGTGAATATCGCAAAAGAGAAACAGAACATCAACATAACGATGGACGGCAGACAACTAAAACAGGGGGGGGGGGGGGTGGATTTAAATATGTAGGATAGTGACAACGATAATCCACAGAAATAAGACTCAAGATGCAACAAAGCTTGTCAAATCATTGGATAGCTATCACTACTTTGTCTAACAAGGAAATAACTCTAGAGACAAAACGGGCATTCTACAATACAATCTACATCCCAACGTTGTTGCGATCAATACCAATCCTGGGCCCTAGATGCAAGAACAATAAGAAAAATAATAACTACCGAGATGAAATGTGTTAGACGAATGACAGGAAACAGCCTGAGAGATAAGATCAGAAATTAAGACCTGAGCAACAAAGCTACAAATACTTCTCGCCATAGAGTACATAAAGAAACAATAAAAACAATGGTTTGGCCATGTGATAAGGAAGAACGATAAAAACACAAAACAACGAGCCTTCAGTAAATGTTGCGAGAACACAAGACCAAAGAGGCGACCATGAGAAGGATGGATTGATGGAATATTAGAAAAACTATGCAACATACCAGCAGCAAAGACCAAAAGAAGAGCAAAATACCTCAAACTATACCTCCCCTCGACGCTGAAAGTCAAATGAGGAAGGAAATAAGACAAAAGAAGAGTCCCTCTACATATCTGTTGTCTCGGACGTTGAAGATTTCAAACCCTAACGTGCATAAACTATTTACTTAAAGTTTCTAATGAAAGGTTTCCAATATTTACATCAGTGTGAGAAATAGGTCATTGCATACACCCTCACTAAGTCGTTATTGCAATTATTTCTGATTACCGATAATAATAATAATTGTCTTTAATTCTTTCTAGAGAAACTGAAACTGCAATCATAAAAACATTATTATGGCACACCTATGTGACACACCTATATGCCACATGTAAATTAAGGCTGGAAAATGAAATGGACAATTAATTTGTACAAAATTATACCTCATTAACCACGAGTTGCCTTGATAAAGAAACATATTCACATAATTAATGAGAAGGGTGGGACTAGATTTCATTTGCAAGCCTTGTTATATCGGGCTTAATTACCGAAAATGTTGCTCTGAGTTCTTACTATGTTTTACAGAAACGTTTTCAGACTTATTTTGAAGATAAACAAGAGTAGAACATTATTTTTACACAAGTAAAAGCGGTGTCAGTATTTTCCATGCACTCTTCGAACGTTGCGGCAAATCTGCTTGTTTGAGAGCCCAAAATTTGGACAGGAACGATCTTTGAAATGCGGTTACAAAGCACTATCTGAGACATTTCTATGCATATATAGGTACATAAAACATTGGTGGCTATTATTTTTTTAGCGATAGTCTTATATTTACATGATATGCTCCACAGAACGCTATGGTTTTCACTTTATTAACAATGTACTTTTTAAAAAAAAAAACAAAGTTAAATAAGATTTATTTTTACCAGGGCTTTCTTTCGGTCGTACCGATTTCCGTTAAATTTTTATGATTTTAACGATCCTGCGTGACTTATTTTAAAAGTATTTGAGAAAATTGTGAAAGCTTTGGTTGCTGGATCTCTATTGTATGATAGAGCAACTGCTTGTATTATAATTACTAATTGACATTGGCCATCATACAGACAAAATGTCAGAAATATTTCCATCTTTTCTTGAAAATGTAATTGGGCTATTTAAAGACATGACTTAATGGATCTTTAAATATTCAAAATTAAAGTGGTGATTTTGGAGAAGAGAGTAGACAATCAATAAAAGTGAATCACTGTTTTAAACCTACAATGTTTTGTGACAGCTTGAAGTGACGAATGGAAAGCCTTTTCTGTCAACAAAAGAGACATGTTGCCGGAAAGGGCAATGCTACTTTCAGAGAGAGTTTTTGTAACAGAGGAAAAATGAAAAAAAAAAGATACAGAAAATATAAAAAACTGTATGGTGAAAGCTTTACTTAACAATTCGACAACACAAACCAGAACGACGTTTTGGTTCAGTAGGTCTTCAGCAGGAACAAGCATACAACACACATACAAATATGTATTTAAAATAAACAATAATTTAAAAAATATTATAATTCCGAACCAAAAGAAGAAAACACAAATAAATAAAAAGCCTTCCCTGTATACTATGATGCGTCAAAAAGGGAAAAGTTCCTTTTCTGAAACAAAGACTAAAACAGGGATAATTCCAGCAATCGGTGGTACCAAAACTTTTGATACCCTCAACCCCCATTCCATCTTGATCATACACCAGCTGCGTTCTCATGGCAGCTACGACCGCATAACTATGCGGTAAACTATGGTTATGTGATGGGATATATAAGATACACAAATATGACAGAGTTAACACTATGGTAAACTATGATTATGTGATGGGATATATACGATACAAAAATATGGCAGAATTAACAATGTCCTGTACAAGGTCGTTTATGTACAAACAAATGTTGATCCTAGGTGGATGTTGTCATTTTCCGATTTCTAACCACTGAGTAGCTGCCACACAATAACCTCGGGACGACGCACCTTTCAAAGTTTAGCGGCGACCCTGGGAACCCCAGCGCACACTTTGGGAACCACTGCAGTCAATTATCACATTAAAGAAATAAAAGGCGTGGACAACAGACAAGCATGAAGCCCAACCAATCTCTGGGACGAGAATAAGGAGAAAAGTTACTTTCACGTCTTAATGCAAGATAGTGGTATTGTCAATATTTGTCATTGACCAACTGCACATTGTATGGGTGATATGGTCGGTATCATACCAGATCGCCCTACTTTCCCAGATAAATTAGGCACCAATTTAAAGCTGGGTGAGCCTAGAAGCCCTTGGTCGAGACCAATCGACCTCTTGTCCGTTGTAATCTAGTTCACTTAGGGTGGCTCCTAAAAACATGTGCTTCCTATATAAATAACAAGGATACAAGGCACAAGAACAACACATATAAACTTGGTAGACAAACCACTTAATAAATTCAAGATGGCAAATTGAATATATTTTAAATGATAAATTATACAACTAACGAAAACTGCACACAATTTCCTCTACGCAACCCCTCATGATTCAGGTAGTAGAAAAAAAAATAACAACAAAAGTTCAATAAAAATGGTGTCTATCTATTGTCCTTTCGAGCTGAAGACGGCACATAGGGCAGAAACTGTAGTCTCTCTAAGTCCGATGACCTTCGTTATCAAGTGTCAGACCTAGCATAGGACCTGCATTGTATTTCGTCACACGTTCCTGTTTTGAGCGATATTCTCAATCTTGGCAAAAGACGTAATGCCTTCTGCCGTTACCTGTTGCCTCAATGTTCTTTTTAGTGTTTCTCTGGGTCTTTTTCCTTTGTCCTCTGATTCCAATTTGAGGGCCTGCTTTGAGATTTTCGTGCTGTCTCTTCTCATCTCATGACCAACATAGGACCACCTTATTCTCTTGATTAGATTTGATATTTTTTATGCTTTCTTATTACATTTATTTCTGCACTAGTCTTAAATATATTCCGTGCTATGTATTTTCCTCATGCATTTGTTTTTAAATGCATCCAGTTTATTGTATCTATCTATCTATCTATTGACCTTTCGAGCCGTAACCGGCCCATAGGGCGTAGACCAAGATACACCTTCTCCTATATGAATTTTTGTTCTAGCAGTTTTCTTTTAAAGATATTTTATCAAATCTCGCCATCTGTCTCTGTTCTGTGCAAGCAGTTCTATCTCATTGAGGGAGCCGATTCCTGCTGCTCTTGCCTCTCTCATCAATGTTCTTCTCAGTGTCTCCCTGGGTCTTCCTCTTTTTCTTTTACCTGTTGTTTCCCATATGAGGGCTTGCTTTGCTATTCGATTATTATCTCTTCTCATCACATGTCCAACGTATGACCATCGTCTTTTCTTTATTACTGAAGATATTAGTGGTTGATTGGCGATTTCTCTAATTTCCTCGTTTGTTTTGAATTCGTTCCATTCTATACCAAGTATTTTCCTTAGACATTTATTTTCGAATGCGTTCAACTTTGTTTCTATATTAATATAGTTTATTGTATACTTCTTTAATTAATTTATAATTATCGGACGCACAAGTAAGGATGTATAATACATTTGATTTAACATTGAATATCTGACAAGAAATAAGTCATTTTAATAAGTTTCTTCCCAGTTCCATTACTTTCCTTCAGTCCTACTTTTTGTCACTGAGATGTTGCAGAGTGGAGATATGCACAGCCTTATGGGCATCGTTACGTGTGTTGCAAAATATACGTTTATATACTCAGGAAATACAACAGAACATCAAAGGGGGGTAGGAATACTGATAAAAAGAGAGCTACAAAATATATAAGTAACCACAGGACATACAGTGATAGGATTATACTACTCAAGTTGAAAGCAAAACCATTCGACATAGCAATAATACAGACATATGCAACTACTCAAGACTACACAGATGAACAAATAGAGGCATACTATGAAGACCTAAATAAAGTTATGAAGCAAGTGAAATCTTCAGACATCTTGATTGTAATGGGTGACATGAACGCTAAAGTAGGAAAAGGTAGATATAAGACCATTATAGGAAATCATGGTTTAGGAAAAAGAAATGACAGAGGAAAAATATTAATACAATTCTGTGAAGAAAACAGGCTGATTATATGTAACACCTACTTTGAGCAAGAGAAAAGGAAACTATACACATGGAAAAGCCCTGGAGATAAGAAGAGGAATCAAATAGATTACATAATGATGCAAGAAAAGTTCCGTAGCAGCGTAAAGAAAGCCAAAACCTACCCAGGAGCAGATATTAATTCAGATCAAAATCCTGTAATGATTAAAATGGAAATCAAATTAAAGAGAAACAAACAAAAGTCTAATTCATCAACAAATCCACTAGATATAACAGCTTTAAAGCAAAAAGATATTAAAGATATCTATACAATACAAGTAAAGAACAGTTACCAGAAGCTGCTAGTAGAAGAAATTGAACAATACAGAAGAGAAAATTCTGATGAAAAAGTAACAACCAAATCGCAATGCATAAAGAAAAACATACAAGAAACCTGCGACACCTTACCCAAAAGATAAATGAACAAAAAATAAAATGGATAACTAACACAATCTTTAAAAAAATGGAAGAAAGGAGACAAGTGACGAACACTGCCCAATACAATAAAATAGATAATGAGATACGCAAAATGTGCAAAAAGGCAAAAGAAGACTGGCTCAGCCAAAAATGTATAGAAATAGAAACTATGGAAAGCAAACATGACTTAAGAGGAAAGCACACAGAAATACACAGAATGACTAATAAAATTTAAAAAGCCACAGAAGGTGGATGCATTGCAGACAAAAAAGGAAAAATGCTAACAGACAATAAAGATATTATAGATAGTTGGCAGGAATATAAAACAGAAATATTTCAGGATCAAAGGGACAAGAAACCAGTTATAAAATGTACATCAGGCTATAAAATCTTAAAATCTGAGGTGGAAAAAGCTATAAAAACAATGAAAAAGGGAAAAGCAGCAGGACCTGGCAGCGTACAGATAGAGGTGATACAGGCGCTAGAAGATTTTGGCATTGCAGTGATTACAGACATATGCAACGACATATACCATACAGGATACATACCAAATGAACAAAAAACATCAACTTTCATTGCATTGACTAAAAAGAATGGTGCAGTTGAATGCAGTAACTTCAGAACTATAAGCCTAATGAGCCATGTTACAAAAATCTTGCTAAAAGTTATACAAGGAAGGATTCAGAATAAAATCAATACTGAATTAGATGAGCAGCAATTTGGATTTAGGAAATATAGCGGGACAAAATAAGCCATATTCTGCATGAGAAAATTAATAGAAAAATACACGAGTAAACAAACCAATATATGCCTGCTTATAGACTACACCAAAGCTTTTGATAGACACCACTACAAACAACTTATAGAATGCCTAAAAGAGATACATCTGGATGACATGGACATAGGACTAATATGTAATCTATACTGGGAGCAAACAAAAATAATAAAATATAACAAAGAGAACTTTACACCCATTGATATAAAAAGAGGAGTATGACAGGGATGCATCCTATCACCAAGCTTGTTCAATCTATACACTGAGCAAATTTTTAAAGACATCATAGAGATGCCATGCCTACAAATTAATGGAAAGATAATCAATAACCTAAGATATGCTGATAATACTGTACTACTAGCAGAAAATCCTAAAGATCTACAACAATTACTTAATGAAATAAACATAACAAACAAAAAATATGGACTAGAAATGAATATCAAAAAGACTAAAACTATGATCATAAACAAAGGAAATACTCAAAACCCAAAAGTGGATATCAAAATTGAAGGAATAGACATGGAGACAGTTCAGAACTATAACTACCTTGGACATACTGACCAGTGATGGAAAATATAAAACTGAAACAAACAAAAGAATAGGAATGGCAAAAAGTAATTTTAATGTCATGAAGAACATACTAACCTCAAAAGTAATAACACCAGGGCTAAAACTAAGAATAGCAAAATGTTACATCTTCTCATTATTCCTATATGGTGCAGAAACATGGACATTAGACAAGAAAACAGAACAGAGAATTGAAGCCTTTGAAATGTGGATATATAGAAGAATAGGTAGAGTTGGATGGAAGGAAAAGAAAACAAACGATGAAGTCTTAAAACAACTAAAAATGAAAAGATAACTACTAAACACAATTCAAACAAGACAAATGCGATTTTTGGGCCATGTTAAAAGACACAACAGCCTACTAAAAGTAATCCTGGAGGAGAAAATACAAGATAAAAGAGTCAGAGGCAGACCAAGACTAACATGGACGAGTAACATCAAAAGATGGACAAATTAGCCTATGACAACATGCACCATCAAAGCAAGAGACAGAGCAGAATGGCGCTCCATGGTAGCCAACCTCCGTTACGGAGAAGGCACTCGATGATGATGATGATGATACGCGTGTAAAATGAGTTTTTGTGACTCTTCAGTCACGTTAATACTTATTCCATCTGTCCATCTTACTACTATTTTGTATTTTTCTGTGCAAAGTTTGCTAAAACTCAGATTCAATCATTGGACTAAATTAAAATGTCGTTGTGCGCAGTTTAGACGTTAATTCTTACAAGGGCACAGAACAAAAGGTCATATGTTTCGTAGATGGTATGAAAACTTGAATTTGGCACGCACGCTGGTAATAGAGAAACGACACATATTCACCTACTGTGGTTATTGCGTGTACAATTATCTCAAGGTGAGTCTGTCCGCTGGGCGAAACCTGACAGTTTCTTTACTTGACTATGACAGCTAATGTGGTTACCGGTCTTTATTTTACCGGGGCTTTCATGAGACATTTTCCGGATTGGGACAAGCGTTTTTTTTTCCCCACTTAAAAGTGTTTCTTAAGTTATTGTACAATTGCAAAAGAGATATTTGTTTTCTGTTTTATTTAAACTATGGATAAACTATACATTAATTAATATACTTATTTATGAATCTAAGATAATATTTCATATGTTCAAATTTGAAATAAAATTCATATGACATAATAAATGGGCATAAATTGACTTCCGTTTCTAAGATGGCGGATCTAGTCCACGTTCTCTCGATCGCTGCAGAAAGTCTGATTAATTTCGGTTCTCCATCGCACTCCTATGCGTTAGAGTCAGGATGATGATCTACTTATTACATCTGCGCTGATAAAACAATGTCGTACGCTGGCAATATACCATTTTCGACAAATCAAGTGTTGTGAATCCGACCTTCCATCGTCTAGGCTTGTTCTGCGCTTTACGTCACATTGGTGCTGTTAGTGATCACTTTCGGGAGGACGTGAACTTCTGGTATATGGTGGATAGGCGACAGGAACCATTGCAGGCTATGCATGAAAAGTGTTCCTTGTTGCAGTTTCCTCATATTTCAAGTCCATGGGGGACTAGTTGGTCTCGAGGCAAGACGCCAGCCTCGGGACAGAGAGGTTGTGGGTTCAAATCTCGGCTACACCGGTTGGTATTTTTATTTATGATTTTTCTCTGCGACCACCACCCCTGATCTCAGCAGCGAGTCCCGGCTTGAAACGTCAGTTACCCATTGACGAAAAAAAAACATGATTACCTCCGAAGCCGGCATTATCTGCCTGTGCGGCGAGGGACCCCTGTGCATACGGCTGCCAGAGAAAAATGGATTAACATGCAACATTTAGTTCCTAGTCTCTAGGGACTTGTCAGAGTTGAAAGCTGGCGAACGCAACATCAACAACATATGACATAATTCTTTTCTTTCTATATTTTGTTTTCTGTAGCCCATCTTTCTCCTTTAGAATTAGTTCTGAGATGAGACCAAAACGAACCTTGAAGTTGGGACTTATTATTCTTAATTATTGATCAACCAATGAAGATCATCGTTATACACAAAGTTTTTTTTTTCGGAGCGATGTTTTCTGGGTTATGTCCTTTCTTTTTTTCTTCATTTCATAACTTAGCAGCGATAGCGATGCGGTTTGTGAACCAGATCTTTGACTAACCCAACCTTAGATTGGAACTATATTTTCTGAAATACTGCGCCAGCGTAATACTGACAATATGACCCAATAATGTATTGATATGGGCACTATAGTCCGTTCCGAACCTATGTCCCTCTTCAAAATGTTATATCTTAATAGTTAATGTTAATTGTTGAACTTGTGTATGTAAAGTACTTATTTTCTTGGCATAATATAAAATAATTTCATTGGAAACAAATCATCATCATGTGCCATACCGGTTGGCGTAGGTGATCATGTCTCTCCACAATCTTCTATCTACAGTGCATCGTATCAGTTCTGTTGTTGACTGTTTTCCATGCCATGACACCAAGCTATCCAGTCTTTTCTCTCGTTGTCGCCCGCGATCTCTCTTTCCTTTTATTTTGCCAGTTGTAACCAAGTATTCCAACTTTCCTCTTCTCATGATGTGCCCGATGTGTTGGAAACAAATATATTGTCTTAATTGTGTTTTATTTGCAGCATGTAATAACAAATACATAAAATGATACTAGTCAAACAATTGACACTTTCTGCTGGTCATAATTACACGAGTAATTTAAAATAATTAATTTGCACGGATTTATCGCGCGGATTCGCCTTCATATTGGAAACTTCATGCTTTCATTTCAAAGGCGTACAAATATATATATTTTTTTAAATTTCGCGGGTGTTATTGATCAGTAAAAATTGTAAATATTCTATTTGACTAGTACCATTATGTGAATGTGTTTTTACATGTCGCAAATAAGACAAAATTAAAACCGTCTATTTGTTTCTAATGAATTTTTAAAAATTATATAACATCATGACAAAAAAAAACAGTTTACATTTAAGATTTCAACTGTTCAAACCAAACAGTTATTAAGTTATAGCATTGTATATAGGGGCAAGAGTTTTGGAACGAACCATAGATAACAATATATTCCTTGTATAATATAGTTTACACTACAGGGCGTGATGAGATTCTTTCTTTTTTTTCTTTCTTTTCTTTCTTTCTTTCTTTCTTTCTTTCTTTCTTTCTTTCTTTCTTTCTTTCTTTCTTTCTTTCTTTCTTTCTTTCTTTCTTTCTTTCTTTCCCTCTCTCTCTCTCTTCTTTCTTTCCTTGTTTTCTTATTTCTTTCTTTCAGTCAGACTATCTCATAACTTGAAGTATTCAACTTACAGTATCTTCCAAAAGTCACATTTCGTCAGCCAACAGCCCTGGTGTTCTCCAAATCATTGATATTGGTAATACAAGGCTTCAATGACATCTACTCTATCTAATCATTATTATTTGTTTGAATGCAATAAATACATGCGTTAGATACATTACTTTTAATACACTTTATCTTACAGTAAAGAAATAATGCTACGTCGTGAACCGCGTTTAGTGGTCGCGTATGGGTGACAAGTATTCTAAAACACTTATAAGTGCCACAGTTTGTGCTCGCAAACCAGATTCAAATGAGTTTTAAAATTTCATCCTACACCGCTTGAAACAAAAACAAATGAGGTTGGATAATTTAGATATTTACTTTTTTGCTTGGATAATTTAGATATTTACATTTTTGCTTGGATAATTTAGATATTTACATTTTTGCTTGGATAATTTAGATATTTACATTTTTGCTTGGATAATTTAGATATTTACATTTTTGCTTGGATAATTTAGATATTTACATTTTTGCTTACACGATAATCCCTTGTTGATGTAAAACAACGGGCAAGCTAATTGTCTAGAGTCTAGATTATTATCTACGTTGTACCTACACTAAAATATAAAAAGGGAAAGGCTTACCTTTAATACATCCAATGTTTACAAAGATTAATGTAAATTAGTTGGGATTTTTTTTCCTACCTCTCCGTGCCGAGAGTCAGGTAACATGTGCCTGATATAAAAGATAATTTATTTGCAGCCCATGATATGTAGACCATGTGTGCACCTACATTAAAGCTAGATAATATTTTAACACACGTGCACATTCTACGACATACCAGTTTGTTTGGCTGACGCTATTATTGCAACAAGAAAAACCAAAACCACTGACTAAACAATTATCATAAAAAGAAATATAACCGCACAAATGTGTGCCCGAGATATTTCAAGCGAACACTTCGCAAAGGGGAGTGAGGGAGTGTGTGCATTATTTTATGGAGAGAGGGATGAGTATGTACATTTTTGTAATGGGGAGGAGTTATGTACATTATTTTAATGGGGAGGGGTAGTGTGCGCGTTATTTTAATGGGAAGGGGTAGTGTGCACATTATTTTAATGGGAAGGGGTAGTGTGCACATTATTTGAATGGGAAGGGGTAGTGTGCACATTATTTTAATGGGGAGGGGTAGTGTGCACATCATTTTAATGGGAAGGGGTAGTGTGCACATTATTTTAATGGGGAGGGGTAGTGTGCACATTATTTGAATGGGGAGGAAGGAAGTATGTACATTATTTCAATGGGGAGGAAGGAAGTATGTACATTATTTCAATGGGGAGGAAGGAAGTATGTACATTATTTGAATGGGGAGGAAGGAAGTATGTACATTATTTCAATGGGGAGGAAGGAAGTATGTACATTATTTGAATGGGGAGGAAGGAAGTATGTACATTATTTGAATGGGGAGGAAGGAAGTATGTACATTATTTCAATGGGGAGGAAGGAGGTATATACATTATTTGAATGGGGAGGAAGAAAGTATGTACATTATTTGAGTGGGGAGGAAGAAAGTATGAACATTATTTGAATGGGGAGGAAGGAAGTATGTACATTATTTGAATGGGGAGGAAGGAAGTATGTACATTATTTGAGTGGGGAGAGGGAGCACTCGATTTTAACATGTGTGTGTTTTGGTTATCTCGGTCGCAGTTCTTGAACTTGTCCAGTTCGCGTGATCACTTTGGTAGAATTGCCACCACAAGTACGGCTCTTGGGGATGCGGACATATAGGCTCCTCTACCACATTGTGGATAAGACACGTCATAGGATCAAAGTTGTACAAGAGTTCTCTGGTAAAGTTTCAGTGCACAAAACCTCATTTTATAGTAAAACATCTGTATCTTCAATATAGCTTCAAATATGACCAGACTAAGTGGACGTCAACTATACCCAGACTAGATGAACGTCAAATATAAAGAGATTAGATGAGCAGCAGATATAACCGAACACCAATTATAACCAGACTAGATGAACGTCAAATATCAGCAGACTAAGTGATCGTTAAGTGAGAGTAAAATATAAGCAGACTAGATGAGTGTCATATGTAACCAGACCAGACTAACGTCAAATATAACCAAATAAAGTGAGCATCAAATATAACCAGACTAAGTGAGCATCAAATATAATCAGACTAAGTGAGCACAGCTGAGTGGCTCAGCGTCGACGCATGGAAATTCTGTCGCAGGCGGCACCCGCAATAACGATCCGACAGTGAGTATAGCTGCGCTAAATTTACTTTAGTTAGCTGAGTGGCAGTGTTCACTAGCGTTTGGCTTTTCGTGGCAAGGCGCTGTGCCACTGAGTATGGGTTCGATCCTGCCTTGGTCCATATTTTTTGTTGTTGTTGATTATTTGTCATTTTTTCCGAGTGCTGTAAACATACCTCTTCCCCTGAATTGATTCACTGACAGCACACAACCTTGTCAAACAATCTGTTTTATTTGTTGAAACATTCCCAATTGGTTTCCAGTTCTTATGGCCGCTGTTTGTTGCCAGTACATGTTCTTTATTATTCTTAGATCTTTGCTGTCTACGTTTATACTTTCTAAAATTTTGATTATTTCTTGGTGCTTTACTTTGTCAAATGCTTTGGTGCAATCTATGAAACATAGGTATAGATCTGTTTTCACCTCTATGGCTCTTTCTACTAAAGATCTTATGATATAAATGGCATTGCTCGTTCATTTACCTCCAACAAAACCACACTTCTTCTTCTTTTACCTTTTAGCTCCTGGTGGAGCATAGGTCTTCAACAAACACTTTCCAAGTCGTTCTGTTTTTTGCCATTATTTTAAGATCATTCCATGTCTTCCCCATCATCTTCATCTCTGCTTCTATCTGTCTTCTCCAAGAATTTCTTGGTCTTCCTCCTTGTCTTTTCCCCTGGGGATTCCAAAATAGGGCCTGTTGTGTAATACTCTCAGTTGGCTTCCGTAATGTGTGTCCTATCCATCGCCATCGTCTTCGCTGTATCTCTTTATCAACTGGTATTTGACCGGTACATTTCCATAATTCCACGTTAGTGACTTTGTCCTGCCATTTCCATCCCTTTATTCTGCGCAAGCATCCATTAATGAAAGTCTGTACTTTCGTGATTGTCAATTTTGTCATTCTCCATGTTTCACAGCCATATAATAGGACCGACTTAACATTTGAGTTGAAAATTTTTATTTTTGTATTTAGCCTAATTTCTTTGGATTTCCATATGTTTCCCAGTGCAATGAAAGCTCCTCTTGCTTTTGATATCCTTATTTTGGTATCATTTTCTGTTCCTCCCTCTTTATCTATATTACTGCCCAGATATATATAAGATTGTGCGTCTAGTAGAGGTATTTCTCCTAGTTTTATATGGTTATTGCCAACTGCATTAATTCTCATAATGTTGGTCTTATCTCTATTAATCTTTAGTCCTAGCTGTTGTGATCTCTCATCTAATATACTCATTTTATCCTGCATCTGTTGATGGCTGTGTGATAGGAGAGCTATGTCATCAGCAAAGTCTAAATCATCAAGTTGTTTGGTCAGTGACCACTGGATCCCATTTCTGTTGTTTTGAGTTATTTTCATAATCCAATATATGGCCAGTAGAAAGAGAAATGGAGACAGGAGACATCCTTGCCTTACTCCTGTTCTTATTTCAAATGCTTCTGTAAGCTGTCCTTCATGCACCACACTACATTTTGTTCCTTCATACATTGTTTTTATCAGGTTAATAAACTTTATGGGGATTCCGTAATGACTCAGCAACTTCCAAAGCATTCTTCTGTCTAAACTATCAAATGCCTTTTCGTAATCTATGAATCCAATATATAGTGGGGATTTTAGTTCTAAACTTTGTTGAACTATTATACGTAGGGTAGTTATTTGATCAGCACATGATCTGTTCTTCCTAAAACCTGCTTGTTCATCTCTCAAGTGTTTCTCTATAGCCTCTTTTAGTCTCTCCAGAATGATGCTGCCTAATATTTTTCCTGGCACTGATAGTAGCATAATTCCCCTATAATTTGTGCACTCCTGCAAACTTCCTTTCTTTGGTAGTTTGATCATATAACCTTCTCTCCAGTCTTTAGGTATTTCTTCCCTCTCCCAAATTTTATCCAATAGATCCTGTAACATCTTGGTAGAGGTGTTAATATCTGCTTTAATGGCTTCCGAAGGAATTTCATCTGGTCCTGTGGCTTTACCATCTTTTAATAGTTTGATGGCTTTCATTATTTCTTCTTTGCTTGGTTTTCCGCAGTTAACGTGTAACTCATCTTTTGCTGGTAGTATATCTGGAGGATTATTTGAGCCGGGTCTGTTCAAAAGTTCTTCAAAGTGTTCTTTCCATCTCTCCATTTGTTCCCTTATATTACTAAGCAGATTTCCTTTCTTGTCTTTGATAAAGGCGTTGATCTGTTTGTATTTTCCACCTAATTTCTTTGTGCTGTTGTACAGTTCTTTCATATTCCCTTTATTTGCTGCTTCTTCTGCCTCTTTAGCTAGTTCATCTATATATTTCCTCTTATCCCTTTTAATGCATCTTCTCACTTCTTTGTTCACCTCTGTGTAAGCTTCCTGTGTCTTGGCTTTATTACTTCTTGTTTTGCTTTTATTTATGTCTGCTTTCTTGTTCTTTCTTTCTTTAATTTTATCCAGGGTCTCTGCTGTCATCCATGCCTTATTCTGGCGTTCTCTTTTCCCCAGTGTTTCTTCGCATGTCTCTTTCCATATATTTTTACCTGTTTCCAATGATCTTCTATATTTATTGTATTTTCTAGTTGTTGGAGGACTTGGTATTTGTTTGATATTGTGACTGCGAATTTATCTTTACTTCAATTTAAGTTTTTAAAATTTTTAATTTAAAATTTAATTTAAGTTTTTTTTAATAAACCCTACATTGAAATACTTTCTACCCTTATTCGTTGTATTATACCTTTTTAATTTAATTTTAAGTTTGGCTAACAGAAGATGATGATCAGAAGCTATATCTGCCCCTCTATATACTTTTACATCCTGTAAGGATGACTTAAACTTATTATATTAATACATATGTGATCAATTTGATTTTCCGTTCTATGATCTGGTGACACCCGTGTAGCTTTGTGTATTCTTTTATGTTGGAATATTGTTCCTCCTAGGCTCATTTGATTAAGGGCGCAGAAATTCACAAATATCTCTCCATTCTCGTTTATATCTCCAAGTCCATGTTTTCCCATAATCTCTTCGAAGCCTCTGTTGTCTGATCCTACCTTAGCATTTAGGTCTCCCATCAAGATTATAATATCCTTGGCTCGTCTTGCATCCATCTGCCATTGTAGCTGTTTATAAAAACCATCTTTAACTGAGTCATCTTTATCGTTGGTTGGTGCATAGCATTGTATAATGTGTAATTTTATTTTGTTTTTGGTTGTTCTAAATGTTGCTCTCACCAGTCTTGGTCCCACTGCCTCCCATTCTATTAGTGTCTTCTGTGCATTTTTTGATAGCATTATAGCTACCCCTTCGCTATGTTGTGCTCCTGGTTCCTAGTGTCCTGATGATAAAATCATCTCCCCTGTATTCAATGTTATTCTCTCCGCTCCCAGTCATCTAGTTTCACACATTCCCAGAATATCTATCTTATAGTTGGTCATTTCTGCTGCCACTTGTGCCGCTTTTCCCTGTTCGTTAAGGGTACGAACATTCCAGGTGCCAATTCTGGATGATTTCCTGGTAGACAAAGGGTGAGTCGGCAACCCGGACTCCTTATGGCTTTCTCCGGATTGCGTCATACGTCTCTTAGACAGAGAGCCCTTCTCTTTCCTGGTTGACGGATTTACTTTATCTTTCTTTGACTTGTTCATGTTTGTGAAGTTTTTTCGGCTTACTTTTTTTACAGTATGGTATAGCCAGTCCCATGCCTAACCCTCCTTTCTCGCCTCTTACGAACATGCCTGGTAGGGTACAGCGCCGCTATTCTTTACTTCTCTTTCGGGCCCCGGCAGCGCACGGGCGAAAACCACACTGTTCATCGCTAATTTCTGGACTGATTTTGTTTCGCACTCTTCGCGTGATGATTCTTAGTAATATCTTTGTCATATGACTCATAAGGCTTATTGTGCGATGATCATCGCATTCAATCGCACCCGATTTCTTTGGTAGGGCTATGAATATTGATTTGAGCAGGTTGTCTGGTATATATCCGCTGTTGTAGATATCATTCAATATTTTTGTTATTATTTCTATTCCAAAATCACCCATGGCTTCAATCTTTTGTTATATTATCTGGTCCAGGAGCTTTGCCTGCTTTCATATTGCGCAAGGCGTCTTCCGCTTCTTCTCTGAGTATTTCTGTCCCTTCTCCATTATTCTTAATATTTACTTCCGTTCGTTCATCATTATAAAGATGGTTATTGTATTCTGTCCATCGTTCCCTTATGCTTTCTTGTTCAATCAACAGTTCTCCTTCCTTTGATCTTACATCCAGTTTTTTATTGCGTTTTTCTTCCTGTTAATTCTTCAATTTGTTTGTAAATACCTTTTTGTTGCATTTCAATCTCTGCATCTCTCTTTTAGCCATGCTTCATTTGCTTCATTGCATTTTATTACAATTTCTTTATTTAATCTCTTATACTCGTCTTTATTTTCTTTATTTCTTCTTCTTGTATCCATTAGCTGCAAAATGTCATCTGTTATCCATTTATTTTTTGAATTTGTTATCACTGGTGGTATGAACTCTTTTGTTATATATATATATATATATATATATATATATAAACTAAATTAAAGACCCCCCGTCACGCCAATTGGCGTATAGAGACTATGGTGTTCGTGACCATAATTTTTACAGACCTTCGACACAGGGTTGTTGGAGTATATACTGGTAACAAATAATAATACATAAATATTATTATATGGGGAACTTCCGAGGCGATAATAGGGAATAATAGAACAAATAAGTATGTGTTAGCACTCGGAAAAATTAACAGACAAACAACAACAGAAAAAAACGAAGAACAATATATGGTCCGAAGTGGGATCGAACCCGTACTCCCTGGCACCGCGCCTTGCCACGAGAGGCCGAACGCTTGGCACACTGCCACTCAGCCAACTAAAAAAATTGGCTATTGTAGTAGTGTCTTCCACGAAAGGCGCTCTCAATGACTATAGCATAGGGTAACGATCTCAGACCGGAAATAAATTGTATATTTGTACTTTCCTATTAATGCAAGTATCTCCCAGTAGGGCTGAATACTTGTGTTGTAGACAAACATTTATTGGACGAAACAGCACGAATAGTAGTTTCCAGTGGTTATATACTGGTAACAAATAATAATACATAAATATTATTATATGGGGAACTTCCGAGGCGATAATAGGGAATAATAGAACAAATAAGTATGTGTTAGCACTCGGAAAAATTAACAGACAAACAACAACAGAAAAAAACGAAGAACAATATATGGTCCGAAGTGGGATCGAACCCGTACTCCCTGGCACCGCGCCTTGCCACGAGAGGCCGAACGCTTGGCACACTGCCACTCAGCCAACTAAAAAAATTGGCTATTGTAGTAGTGTCTTCCACGAAAGGCGCTCTCAATGACTATAGCATAGGGTAACGATCTCAGACCGGAAATAAATTGTATATTTGTACTTTCCTATTAATGCAAGTATCTCCCAGTAGGGCTGAATACTTGTGTTGTAGACAAACATTTATTGGACGAAACAGCACGAATGGTAGTTTCCAGTGGTTATATACTGGTAACAAATAATAATACATAAATATTATTATATGGGGAACTTCCGAGGCGATAATAGGGAATAATAGAACAAATAAGTATGTGTTAGCACTCGGAAAAATTAACAGACAAACAACAACAGAAAAAAACGAAGAACAATATATGGTCCGAAGTGGGATCGAACCCGTACTCCCTGGCACCGCGCCTTGCCACGAGAGGCCGAACGCTTGGCACACTGCCACTCAGCCAACTAAAAAATTGGCTATTGTAGTAGTGTCTTCCACGAAAGGCGCTCTCAATGACTATAGCATAGGGTAACGATCTCAGACCGGAAATAAATTGTATATTTGTACTTTCCTATTAATGCAAGTATCTCCCAGTAGGGCTGAATACTTGTGTTGTAGACAAACAGTTATTGGACGAAACAGCACGAATAGTAGTTTCCAGTGGTTATATACTGGTAACAAATAATAATACATAAATATTATTATATGGGGAACTTCCGAGGCGATAATAGGGAATAATAGAACAAATAAGTATGTGTTAGCACTCGGAAAAATTAACAGACAAACAACAACAGAAAAAAACGAAGAACAATATATGGTCCGAAGTGGGATCGAACCCGTACTCCCTGGCACCGCGCCTTGCCACGAGAGGCCGAACGCTTGGCACACTGCCACTCAGCCAACTAAAAAAATTGGCTATTGTAGTAGTGTCTTCCACGAAAGGCGCTCTCAATGACTATAGCATAGGGTAACGATCTCAGACCGGAAATAAATTGTATATTTGTACTTTCCTATTAATGCAAGTATCTCCCAGTAGGGCTGAATACTTGTGTTGTAGACAAACATTTATTGGACGAAACAGCACGAATAGTAGTTTCCAGTGGTTATATACTGGTAACAAATAATAATACATAAATATTATTATATGGGGAACTTCCGAGGCGATAATAGGGAATAATAGAACAAATAAGTATGTGTTAGCACTCGGAAAAATTAACAGACAAACAACAACAGAAAAAAACGAAGAACAATATATGGTCCGAAGTGGGATCGAACCCGTACTCCCTGGCACCGCGCCTTGCCACGAGAGGCCGAACGCTTGGCACACTGCCACTCAGCCAACTAAAAAAAATGGCTATTGTAGTAGTGTCTTCCACGAAAGGCGCTCTCAATGACTATAGCATAGGGTAACGATCTCAGACCGGAAATAAATTGTATATTTGTACTTTCCTATTAATGCAAGTATCTCCCAGTAGGGCTGAATACTTGTGTTGTAGACAAACATTTATTGGACGAAACAGCACGAATAGTAGTTTCCAGTGGTTATATACTGGTAACAAATAATAATACATAAATATTATTATATGGGGAACTTCCGAGGCGATAATAGGGAATAATAGAACAAATAAGTATGTGTTAGCACTCGGAAAAATTAACAGACAAACAACAACAGAAAAAAACGAAGAACAATATATGGTCCGAAGTGGGATCGAACCCGTACTCCCTGGCACCGCGCCTTGCCACGAGAGGCCGAACGCTTGGCACACTGCCACTCAGCCAACTAAAAAAATTGGCTATTGTAGTAGTGTCTTCCACGAAAGGCGCTCTCAATGACTATAGCATAGGGTAACGATCTCAGACCGGAAATAAATTGTATATTTGTACTTTCCTATTAATGCAAGTATCTCCCAGTAGGGCTGAATACTTGTGTTGTAGACAAACATTTATTGGACGAAACAGCACGAATAGTAGTTTCCAGTGGTTATATACTGGTAACAAATAATAATACATAAATATTATTATATGGGGAACTTCCGAGGCGATAATAGGGAATAATAGAACAAATAAGTATGTGTTAGCACTCGGAAAAATTAACAGACAAACAACAACAGAAAAAAACGAAGAACAATATATGGTCCGAAGTGGGATCGAACCCGTACTCCCTGGCACCGCGCCTTGCCATGAGAGGCCGAACGCTTGGCACACTGCCACTCAGCCAACTAAAAAAATTGGCTATTGTAGTAGTGTCTTCCACGAAAGGCGCTCTCAATGACTATAGCATAGGGTAACGATCTCAGACCGGAAATAAATTGTATATTTGTACTTTCCTATTAATGCAAGTATCTCCCAGTAGGGCTGAATACTTGTGTTGTAGACAAACATTTATTGGACGAAACAGCACGAATAGTAGTTTCCAGTGGTTATATACTGGTAACAAATAATAATACATAAATATTATTATATGGGGAACTTCCGAGGCGATAATAGGGAATAATAGAACAAATAAGTATGTGTTAGCACTCGGAAAAATTAACAGACAAACAACAACAGAAAAAAACGAAGAACAATATATGGTCCGAAGTGGGATCGAACCCGTACTCCCTGGCACCGCGCCTTGCCACGAGAGGCCGAACGCTTGGCACACTGCCACTCAGCCAACTAAAAAAATTGGCTATTGTAGTAGTGTCTTCCACGAAAGGCGCTCTCAATGACTATAGCATAGAGTAACGATCTCAGACCGGAAATAAATTGTATATTTGTACTTTCCTATTAATGCAAGTATCTCCCAGTAGGGCTGAATACTTGTGTTGTAGACAAACATTTATTGGACGAAACAGCACGAATAGTAGTTTCCAGTGGTTATATACTGGTAACAAATAATAATACATAAATATTATTATATGGGGAACTTCCGAGGCGATAATAGGGAATAATAGAACAAATAAGTATGTGTTAGCACTCGGAAAAATTAACAGACAAACAACAACAGAAAAAAACGAAGAACAATATATGGTCCGAAGTGGGATCGAACCCGTACTCCCTGGCACCGCGCCTTGCCACGAGAGGCCGAACGCTTGGCACACTGCCACTCAGCCAACTAAAAAAATTGGCTATTGTAGTAGTGTCTTCCACGAAAGGCGCTCTCAATGACTATAGCATAGAGTAACGATCTCAGACCGGAAATAAATTGTATATTTGTACTTTCCTATTAATGCAAGTATCTCCCAGTAGGGCTGAATACTTGTGTTGTAGACAAACATTTATTGGACGAAACAGCACGAATAGTAGTTTCCAGTGGTTATATACTGGTAACAAATAATAATACATAAATATTATTATATGGGGAACTTCCGAGGCGATAATAGGGAATAATAGAACAAATAAGTATGTGTTAGCACTCGGAAAAATTAACAGACAAACAACAACAGAAAAAAATCCGGTACCCATTGAGGGCTGGGTGAACTCGAAAGTCGTCGGTTCGGGTCTAACTCTACCTCTTGTCCTTTGTAGTCCAGTTCACTAACCACTGAGTTATCGCAGCTCTCTCTCTCTCTCTCTATATATATATATATAGAAACATATATATATATGAGAGAGTTAGAGATAAGGAGAGAGTCAGAGAGAGATGGAAAGATAAGATAGGAGTTATATGACAGTCACAAGAGTTTTCTACACGGCAGTAAATGGGGAAAACAAAAAGTTATCTACGTTCTTACAAAATTTACTGACAAAAAACTACAGCCAAAACCAAACAATAAAAAACATGTCGCGCGTATGGAAGGAAGGATATGAAGACCTGATGAATATGACACCACCTACCAGTAAAAGATGTCTCCGAATTCAAAGCGACTTTACGCAGTATACTCAAGATATCGGAGAGGCGATAAAACACGCACCAAGTAAAAAGCAAAAGGTACCATGAATAGACGCCGTATATGTAGAAATAACAATCACAGGGTGGTTGCATAGTTACACAGAGTATTGAATGCCGCATGGCTGCAACAGAAAGTTTCAGAAAGATAGGCAGGCTGTCATCATAGCGGTACGGAAAAAGAAACGCAGTAGAAGAGACTACATTCAATAAAGAGTCATAATGTTATCCATTCAAGCAGACAGTTATATGCAGTAGAGAAGATGTTAAGAGTAATTATTGAACCACATATCAACTTCTCCCATATTGAATGTTGAAGAAATAAAGGATGCAATATTCACACTGACAACAACTTGCAGAGAAATGCAACAAACCATAATCTAGATATGTACATAACTTTCATAAATCAAGATGGCGTTTACCATAGGGTCAACAGAAAACAAGTAAGGGAGATATAAAAATAGGGGTAAAGGTATCAAGATGCAAAGAGATGCGAAGTTGCTGTAAAGCTGAAGATAATAACGACAATTTTTTAAAATTAAAAACTGGTATGATAACAGCTTTATGTTGGTGAGAAACAAAACAAAAGTCGAACAACCTTTCGGCCAAATGGGCTTCAGCTAAAACTAAAAACAACACAAAAAATATATCCTCCATATATATATATATATATATATATGTGTGTGTGTGTGCGCGCGCGTGCGTGCGAGTGTGTGTATGTGTTGTTCCACCTGAAGGCCTACATGGCCGAAACGTTGTTCGACATTTGTTTTGTTTCCCACCTACGTAAAACTGTTGCTGCTTTATATTTATCTATCCTCCATCTTCTGTGAACTCTCTGAGCATAAAACATGCATACCGTACCGACCTGCTAAGGCAGTCGTAAGTTAAAACACAACACAACGAGCCCCCAATAAATGTTGCAAGAATACCAGACCCAAGGGTCGACCAAGAAAAAGATGGATCGATGGAATATTATAACCACTAGGAAACATAACATCGGCATAGGAGAACCGAAGAGCAAAAGACCGCAAATTCTATCTCCCCTCGACGCTGAAAGCAAATGGGGAAGAAAAGAAGAAGAAGAAGTAAAGCTGTTACCAAACCAGTTTTTCTTCTTTTTTAAAAAAGTGTCAGATATATATATATATATATAAAAGCGATTAGTCAATATTTAACCAACTTATGTAAAAACATATTTACATGAACAGCAGCTGCACAGTCAGAAAATCAACAAGAGACTCAGACAACTCTGAAATAGTAAGAGTATTACTGAAATCATCCTACTGTTTGTTACATGCAGCACAGGAGATACATAAATATGTTAGCCTACCCATTTGAAACCGATGACATAAACGAGCTTCTATTCTGAGATCATAATGATCTGGCATATGGTGACAAAACAGAAGACCTGCACGGTCATCTACATACACATAATAAAGATGGCAATAAAGCATAAACACCTACATTAACGAACCGAATGTGATGCACATAGCAAAAAAAGAAGTGTGATATCAGCATAACAATAGACGGGAGATAATTAAAGAAGCTTATAAAATACATGGGAAGGCAAGAGTCATGATAAAACACCAGCAGCAGAAATATACTCAAGATGCCGATGAAGCTCTTTTCATTAGCGAATGTTTTAGCGCAGTTAGTGGAAGGTTAGAGTCAGCCTGAGATTATGATCATGTTTGATTGGCCGAGTGTCAGTATATATTCTACATTGACCTATGTTGCAAAACAATAGAGAGAGAGAGAGAGATAGAGAAAGTTCATAATTAGATTCCGTATGTAGACTATGTTGTACTTGCATACCATTCGCTGAAGTAATTACGTATATGTTATACATAAGGAAAGCAAACCTGAATAAAATGCTAGCTGAAATCGGATGCACTGGGCCACTGGCGCAGAACACAGTGCAACGTTTTAACAAGTAATCAATCACATGGGGTAATCGATTCGCTTAAACAGACAGCTGACTTCATGAGAGAGTCTGGAATCCTACTCTGATTGAGTCTTGATCGCAGAGAGAGAGATATATGTTATATTCATCATCATCATCAAGTACCATGCCTGCTGGCGTAGGTGATCATGTCTCTTCAAAGCTTTCGATCTCGACATTTATGTATCACCTCTGTAGTTGAACGCCCTGCCTAGCCATTCTCCCAAGCTTTCTTGTATTTTCTCTGCCCGCCTCCCGCCTCCCTCCGCTGCTCCTCGTCTCTCAGCTTGACCAGTTGTCACAATGCGCTACAGCCGCTCCTCACTCACCACATGGCCAAAAAATGATGACAGTTTCTTCCCAATATTGGAAACAAGCTCTCTCTCTCTCTCTCTCTCTCTCTCTCTCTCTACCCTGGCCTCCTTCAGAACGCTTTCACCACTCTTCCTAGCCTTCCTTGGTACTCTAACATTCCTCTGCAAAGCCACATTTCCACATTCTCCAGTGATTCCCCCATCTGTTGTCCCCTTGTCCATGACCCACATCCATATGCCAAGACCGGCGCTCTACACAACACCTAAGAACCCCCTTCTTGTTTCCACTGTCAAAAATGGACTGTATTCACACAGTATCCAACCGTCCACCCCCACCCCCAAATTTCCCTGGAAAGCTGCTTCTGTCCGAGCCACCTATGATGTACATCCACCATCTGAAGCCAACATTGCCCCCCAGATATTTAAATTCATCCACCTGTTTTAACACTCCACCAGCTGTCTCCATCTCGCGCTGCGGCGATGTCTCCCATTCCGTTGCTACCACCACATCTGCATTCCCCCCCCCCCCCCCGCAACTAAAGCATATATAACTATATTACAAATATCTAATTATTTTCTCTTGGGAACAATCACACAATCTTTTGTGCAAGTTTCTCAATCAATTTTATTGTTATATGTTAAGTGTTTATGCTGTATTCCGGCATTATGTGACAGACAATATTTCAGGTTTCCTTTATTTATAATATTTTGTCACGATCTGGGTTTAACTTATGACTACTAAGGTAGTCAAATGTAAATTATCTCACAATCTATGGACCACAACTTGGAAAAAAACAAGATTTATTTCTCTTTACATTATGTCTATAAAACAAATTGCGTCTTTTATCTAGACCGTCATGTGAGCCCATGCATTTGTTAGATATCATGTAACTTTATCGGAGGCACAGGCTCGACAGCAACAGAGGTGATGTTGAACAGCGACTCATAGCTGATGGTTTGGGCAGGACCGGTGAACCATAACTATCCAGACCGTACTGCACCTCTTCGCAGTGCCTCTAATAACAAACTAACTAGTCTAATCTGGTCAAGCGAATAGGGACAGAGAGAGAAGGCAGGCCGGTACTCAAAACGCCACGACGAAGTCGGATCTGTTGGGTCGAAAGATGCAAATATAATAACTTTACTGCAAACAGCAACACAACATATATACGCTCGTTTAATGTCCTTTTAACAGCGAATGACGAATAGGAATAGCTGACATCGGAATCGCTGAACAAGAAATATAAAGAGGAGCAACCATGTATTTAATCATCTGGTAAACGCAAGTAAGCAGTAAGCAAGATTGACGTGAAAATGATCAAATAATCAATAACGTTTAACATTTGTATTTCCCATTTCTTGACGTCTTGTTGATTTGTTGCTGCAAGTCGATGCTGTGGATGGTCTAGACTCACGTGCATTCACCAAGTCGCACCGTCCAGAACCCGTTTCCACGTTATAGACTGGCCAACCCCCAGTCAATCAGCTCTTCGGCACGTGGATACACTGTGAGCTTTTTATTTTCTTAATTTAGAAGCGCACATCAATGAGATCACACTTACACTTCCTTCTCAACGAACTGGCGAAAATAAACCACCATCTTAGGTCGAACCGGAAGCTCAATGACCAGCCGCCCCTCTCAAAATAATGTCAAAGAAGACAGTGGTGCATACGTTATGACCACGAGTAGCATGACAATGATGGTGATGGCAATGACCGTGGTATTCATCTGGTTAGAATTACAAGACTACACCCACGCTTGCATACTGAGTGATTCGATGAGCACGATAACAAAAGTGGAGGCGGCCTATGTACGCAGGCAATGGGTAGAGTCATGCAGAAGTCAAAAATACGTAAGGTCACCTTTGTCCACATCATTGGACATGCGGAAGTACAGGGAAATGAAAGTGCGGATAGGTTGGATGGCTACGCTGTCGTTGAAAACGATCAACCAATGTGACGGGCGGACATCATCCATGCCCTCCGAGACGTGGGAAGGGCAAAGATTTTCGACAATGGCACTCCTTCAGATGAAAGCGATGGGAGTTAATGTTGGCACAGCCAGAAGCGAGAAACTTGTGGGCGTGTAAGAAGACTTATCAACCAACACAGAACTGGAGTCGTCAGTCGCTGGACACTGCAGGACTTGCTGAGAAGGTGATCTGAGCACCTATGGACAATGTCCTGAGTGCAATGATAATGACTCGCAAAATAACTCCATAACTAAATTGCCTAACTTGAAATTTGCATTACGTCTATTGAGTGCATAATTTAAAAAGTACACAAAATCCTTCAATCATATTTCTTTTATCTATATGTTAATCCTCACTTTACCGACTACAAAACCCAACTAAAATCCTCACTGCAAATTAACTAATTTACTTCTCCTATTGCAGTTCTCTTTGGTTAACTGAGTATACTTATATATCGTTTTCGTCATGATCACCAATTAACTAATTGTTATCTCCCTAGCTATTTATTGTTTTTGACACTGTCTCTACAAATCTCTATCTGACTGTCAGTGATTGAAAGTCTCACTAAGTGTTTAAATCTCAATGTTTTCCTTGTATGTCTGTCCATCTCACTGTTGCTAATAGAAGTGTTCTTCTCTCCGAACGTTTCGTCCTCTAGGTGCCTCCACTTTCTAAGTCTTTGAATCTAAAATATGAATGCTCAAAGAAAGCGTCATCATATCAGTGGTTGGGAATGATTGGAGGAAACGATGAATACAATCAAACATTTCTACAGGTGCAAAATAAACAGCCAACAGGAACAGCACTATTTGGTTGCAGTCAAAGGTTAGAACTGGATAAGTTTTAGAAGAAATCAAAAACTGTCACGTGATTTGTTAAGCCTTTGATTCTGATGGAAAGAAGACAAGAGACCAAAAATATAACGGACAACAATATAGCGGACAATATTATAACGGACAACAATATAACGGACAACAATATAGCGCGCAACAATATAACGGACAACAATATAGCGGACAACAATATAGCAGACAACAAAATAGCGGACAACAATATAGCGGACAACAATATAACGGACAACAATATAACGGACAATAATATAACGGACAACAATATAAAGGACAACAATATAACGGACAACAATATAGCGGACAACAATATAACGGACAACAATATAACGGACAACAATATAGCGGACAACAATATAACGGACAACAATATAACGGACAACAATATAACGGACAACAATAAATGCAAAATTGTAGAATTTGAATGAGGTTTGAAGAAATCACGAAGCCACAGATAAAATAGAACGATAAATTTCGTGTCTGCCATCCGCTGCTTTATCGGGTGTAACCAAGAGCAACAAAATGAAAACAAACCAATATGACCAAATACCAAACAGACCGTTTTCTTTTACCTCCTAATTTACTCCCAGAACTGCATTCTTTGATATTGTAAAACGACATGGGAATGCTGTATTAGACAATACAAAGTATCCGAATACTGGATAGAGCTGGCGCTGAAGAGATCATTGACGTGTATTCGACACTTTGAACCAAGATTAATGAACCAGAAGTAATCATGATCACACGCCAGAACAAGTTGCCCTGGTAGCAGACCAGCCTGTCTAGCCAAGCGAGTCGGGATCGAAGATAATAAACCGGCAACCAAAACGTGTTTTGCTGAAGCGCCATATGGTGGACTGTGATGAGCACATAATCGCTATTTCTGATAAACAGTTACACCTTCTCAATCACGCTTATAATAACGCCGTTTAAAATGATCTAAACCAATATATGCCTGCTTCATAGACTACACCAAAGCTTTTGATAGAGTACACTACATACAACTTATAGATTGCCTAAAAGAGACACATCTAGATGACATGGATATACGACTAATATGCAATCTATACTGGGAGCAAACAGCAATAATAAAATATAACAAAGAGTTCTCTACACCCATTGATATAAAAAGAGGAGTAAGACGAGGATGCATCCTATCACCAAGCTTGTTCAATCTATACACTGAGCAAATCTTTAAAAACATCATAGAGATGCCAGGCCTACAAATTAATGGAAAGATAATCAATAACCTAAGATATGCTGACGATACTGTACTACTATAGTCCGTTCAGATTCGTTTGCCGAGATGTTATGATTTATAATTCAAAAAGTTCTTGATGGTTTCACATGATTTTTGGCATACGGTGTTAAAATGTCCATGTCACGAGAATATATATGTTACTCGATGTCTAGCTATAACGGTTTTCTTAAAGCGGCGAATTCCTTTGATCTTTGCCCATGTAACTATTATTTTGACCCTATTCAAAATGTTTTACAGTAATCTAGTGCAACGATGACCCATAGGCGTGTCCATAAAATTTTGCTTGGTGGCAAGTATACAAATTTTAAATTATATATAGAACTTTTGTTCGTAGAGTCAATTTGATATAGTTCCATGCTCTTGGTGTGAGTTTCCCAAATGTTGTCGCTGCCTTTCAAATACGTACATTTAGTTCCTCATCTAAGGAAAGTGTGGCTGTAATAGTGGATCCAAGATAGCTGAACTTCTGTACTGACTCAAGCAGGCTTCCATTCAAAGTAATGGTTGTTGGTTTGCTTATAACATATTTTTGTTTGCTTGGGTGGTCTCGAACAATAAACTGTTTAACAAATCAACTAGGAAATTTTGCAAATCAAACTATTTATCTGTAGACTTAATCAGAGTAATGATCATTCATAATCAGACGAGTCAAATAGGTCGATTACTGCTTTCGGCTGAACAAACAACAAACCATCCTTTTTCCAATATTCCTCTTCTTGTCGTAACACATGATCCTCACATTTTACCCAGTAGTCTTTATTTATATTTGATAGAGCCTGATTTGTAAGTGTCTCAACATCGCATAATTTGAAAGTTTTATTTGTATATGCTACGTGTCCTTTAACTTTTGCCCAAACTAGTTCTATAGGATTTAAGTGTGCATGATATGGAGGTAGTCTCAAACATCTATGGCCATGTTCTTGAATTAACTTGTCTATTTTAAATATCTTTGTACGTTGTGTCTGTTTTACAAGGCTAAGCAATTCGGGTTTCAAGTAGCTGTCGTTAACTTGTATGTGTTCTTTTATGAGCCACGTTTTGATTGCATCTTTTGTACTTGATGATGTTGGGATTCTATCTTCTACGTTAACTACGTTATGGTATGAAGCATTGTCCATTATCAGACAAGAAGGTCGATCTAATATTGGAAGGATACTTTTCTCGATCCAGTCTTTAAATATGTGCCCATTCATTTCGGAGTGGTAGTCTCTATTGTCTATGGATTTTGAAATGAAAACGAGATGAGCATTCTGCAACAACCCATTATGTCTGCTACCTGCATGTGCAACTATCAAACGTTGCCCTTTACTGCTTGGTACTGATCTTTTAATACGTCCATCTGCTAACTGCCATTCCTTTTCATTTGTATGATGAGCGTTGATCCAAGTTTCATCTAAATAAACAACATCATAATCATTTTCGCGCATTTCCTTCACTTCACGTAAATACTTGCTTCTAAGAGCTACTAGATGTGGCTTCTCACAAATAATGTTTTTTCCACCAGCATACTTTCTAAAGGTGAAGCCTGCACTTCTTAATATTTTCCATAATGAAGTTTTTGATATTTCAATGTCGTTGTTAGTTTTCAGCCAAAGCTTCAACTTTCTAAGTGTCACTTCTTCGTTTATATCAAACATTCGACAGATTTCTCTTTTTACTAGGTCCTTATCAAAACTGTCTAACGTTTCTTTCCTTCCTTGCTTTCTTGCATTTGTTGGCAATAAATATCCGCTTCCTTTAACTATTCGATCAAATGAACGTTTACACAAACCTAAAATATGCATTGTTCTCTTCTCAGGGTTTGATAAAGAACAATAAAGATGTCCCTTTTTACGCTTTCTGCAGAAGTATTGATAAATCTTTATAGCAATGTTATGCTCAGTAAAATATTTTGCCTTTATATTCATTCTCACATAGACTTGCAGAAGATAATATGGATAGTGCCGCCTCCTTTCTGTAAATATTGAGATTTGCCTCTGAATTATGACTCGAACTCGAGTCTACGGCCGTGATTTTGACGTCACATAATTTCCGGTTTCGGCTAAAATGTCATTTTGTGCAAAACGGGAAATTTCATATGTAACATTTCTTTATAAAAATTTATAGTGGAAACATAACTATTTTAGGACGGTGCGCATTCAGCCGTGAAGGTCATGCCTATATGTTAAAGAATCAGCTGTGAGATGTAAGCATCTACATAATCCCGCCGGTGTTTATAATATCGATTAACTTTTTTTTAATATAGGCTAAATAAGGCATCTTTGAAACTGGATCACATTTCTTTGATAAAACAATATTTTTATAGCGACATTAGTATTCTAAACCTAACTTCAAAAGATCAATGCAAATGAACAATAAGTTTTTGAAAAAAATAAATTAATGTCTAGGCAAACGAATCTGAACGGACTATAGCAGAAAATCCTACAGACCTACAACAATTACTTAATGAAATAAACACGACAAGCAAAAAATATGGACTAGATATGAATATCAAAAAGACTAAAACTATGATCATAAACAAAGAAAATACTCAAAACCCACAAGTGGATATCAAAATTGAAGGAATAAACCTTGAGACAGTTCAGAACTATAACTACCTTGGACATACTATAACCAGTGATGGAAAATGTACAACTGAAATAAACAAAAGAATAGGAATGGCAAAAAGTAATTTTAATGTCATGAAGGACATACTAACATCAAAACAAATAACACCAGAGCTAAAACTAAGAATAGCAAAATGTTACATCTTCTCAATATTCCTATATGGTGCTGAAACATGGACATTAGACAAGAAAACAGAGCAGAGAATTGAAGCCTTTGAACTGTGGATATATAGAAGAATAGGTAGAATTGGATGGAAGGAAAAGAAAACAAACGACGAAGTCTTAAAACAACTAAAAATGAAAAGAGAACTTCTGAACACAATTAGAACAAGACAAATGCGATTCTTAGGCCATGTTAAAAGACACAACAGCCTACTGAAAGTAATCCTGGAGGGGAAAATACAAGGTAAAAGAGGCAGAGGCAGACCAAGATTAACATGAACGAGTAACATCAAAAGATGGACAAATCAACCGATGACAACCTGCACCATCAAAGCAAGAGATAGAGCAGAATGGCGCTCCATGGTAGCCAACCTTCGTTGCGGAGACGGCACTCAATGATGATGATGATGAAAATGGTCCACTAAGAGAAAGAGTAATCGAAGGGAGAACTCAAAATTTAAAAAAGAAGACAACATTACAGGTGCATAAACCTGTTCAAGTCATTTGTGCACAATGAAGCTTATTCTTTCATCACGTTTTCTTTAAGTTAGAAGTTTAGCTTTCTTATCAAAGCATACACGTATTGAGAATTGCGCTTAACAAGGTTATTAACTTATATTACATGAATTATGTATTGTGTATTATTCGTCTAACTCTTTCCTTCCTTATTTGCCTTTCAGGTCGAGAAGAGATATACATTGTGGCCTGTTGCTCTTCTGTTGGTCTCTCTTGCTGTTATATTTCCTAGTATTTCTAATATTCCCTTAATCGATCCTTTTCGTTATCATTTTTGGGTCTGGTATTCTTGAAGTGTTTGTTTTATTATGCCACGTCTTCTACTTCCCTTCATCATTTTCCTTTCAGAATCGTGGTGAGATATAATTTGCGGTCTTTTGCTCTTCGTTTGCTCTGCTACTGTTATGTTTCATCATCATCATCATCAAGTACCGGGCCTAGTGGCGTAGGTGATCATGTCTCTCCACAACATTTGATCTCGGCAGCTATTTATCATTTCTGTTGTTGACCTTCTGCCAAGCCATTCTCTTAAGCTGTCTGTTATTTTTTCTCTTTGCTTCCCTCTATCTCTTCGTCCCTCAATTTTTCCAGTTGTTACAATATATTCAAGTTGTTCTCTTCTCATTACATGGCCAAAAAATGATGATTGTCTCTTCCTAACATTGGAAATTAGCTCTCTTTTTGCTTTGACCTTTCTCAGAACCTCTTCATTACTCTTCTTAGCTGTCCATGGTATTCTCAACATTCTTCTGTAAAACCACATTTCTACAGACTCCAGTGATTTTCTTGTCTGTTGTCCTATTGTCCATGATTCGCATCCGTATGGTAAGACTGGCTCTACGTAACATTTAAGAACATCTTATGTAACATCTTATGTTTCATAGCGCTTCTAAAATGTTACGTAACATCTTATGTTTCATAACGTAACATTTAAGAACATCTTATGTAACATCTTATGTTTCATAGCGCTTCTAAAATGTTACGTAACATCTTATGTTTCATAGCGCTTCTAAAACTTTAGGCGTGTCTGGCAAAACGGCAAACTGACAGTCAAAACAAGAGCCGCGGTGTACAATGCCTGCATACTTAGTATCCTCCTGTATGGCAGCGAATCTTTGACAACCTATGTGAAGCAGGAGAGAAGGCTAAATGGATTCCATATGCGATGTCTGCGCTGTATTCTTGGTATCACCTGGAAGGATAACATGACAAACGCGGAGGTTATGATTTGCACAGGCCACCCGAATATCTATCTACACGCTGCTCAAACAACGTAGGTTACGCTGGCTTGGCCATGTACACCAAATGAAAGATGGCCGCATACCGAAAGATATACTCTACGGACAACTGGTGGTAGATGGTAAAAGAACTATTTATTGGGCTCCCAAAACGTCGATTTGTAGATGTGTGTAAACGCGACATGATGACTCTGAACATAAACCCTGAAACATGGGAAGACATAACTGCAGACCGCAATTTCTGGAAACACACTCTAAAGGTTCACCTCAAACAAGAAGCAGACAGATTCATAGAGAAAGAGAATACACGGCGAAAGAAAAAAGAAAACATAACACTTCTAGGGGCGCTGAAAAATCCATAGTAAACTATGACTGACGGAGGTTACTAGTAGTACTAGTTTCTAAGATTCCAGTTATTTATCATTTCTGTTGTGACCTTCTGCCAAGCCATTCTCTTAAGCTGTCTGGTATCTTTCCTCTTTGCTTCCCTCTCTTCGTCCCTCAATTTTCTCAGTTGTTACAATATATTCCAGTTGTTCTCTTCTCATTACATGGACAAAAAATGATGATTGTTGAATCCCTTTGTTTACTGTTTACCATGTCATGACACCAGATATAAACAATCTACCTTTTCTTGGGCACATCATGAGAAGAGCCAAGTTTTCCCCAGTTTTATTCTCATTTCTCCATCTACTGGTACATGTTCACTATTGTAATCTACTCCTGGCCTTGTTTTAACAGATGTTAGCCCATTCCTGAATCTTCTCTGTACCAGTATCAAATCAATTTGATTTTGTACTTTTTTTGTCTGGGCTTTGCATTGTCCATAGTCGCCTAGGGTGTTGTTTGAACCAGGTGTTACCTTATAATCATTTCATGTGTCTTTGCCCAATCTATTAATCTATTAATCTATACCTCTGTCATTCGTCTCTCCAATGTCATGTCCTCCAATCCCATGTTGCACTTTAGCTGTTCCAACTTTGCATTGAAATCCCCTAATATAATAGTTATTTCTTGAGATTTACATTGTTCCATGGTCATCTCTTGCTCTTTGTAAAAGATGTAAATGTCTTCTGCTTCGCTGTTACTTGTTGGTGCATAAGCTGGAATCATGTTGATATCCATTGGTCTACCTCTCAATTTTACTGACAGGATTCCATCTGATACTGGCCAAAATCCTTTCACTGTTTTGATTCTTGTTTTTATATAACATGATGCCTACTCCTCTTTCATCTGTAGTCCTCTCCAGAGTAAATTACATTTCCACTGTCGCGTTGTAATAATCCTGCTCCTTTCCATCTCATTTCACACAGTTCCAAGATATTTAATTTCATTCTCTTCAATATATTGGCTAATAATTTCCAGCTTGCCAACCTGGAATGCTGACCTAATGTTCCAAGTTCCTATTAATAGCGTCTCCTTATTTTTGATCTTGCATACAGTAGCTTGATGCCGAACGGGTATCAACTGTAGCACATGGCGCTCCCGGGAGCCGCGATAGCTCAGTGGTTAGTGAACTGGACTATAAAGGACAAGAGGTAGGGTTCGACCCTAATCAACGACTTCCGGTTCACCCAGCCTTTATTGGGTACCTGATTTTTTCTTGGAAAGTAAAGCGGCACGGGCGTAATACCGACCCCATTACTCCAAAAATCATGTGCCGAAGGTCTGTAAAATTTATGGTCACTAACACCATATTCCCTATACGCCATTTGGCGTGACGGGGGGGGGGGGGTACTTTACTTTTTTTTTTGTTTTATTTCATGACTCTTCCTACCGAACGAGGTAGCTGTGGAGTCCCTGTTAACGTCATTAGCTGTAGATATCAAATTGTATTTGGACATGCTTTTACTTGGCAATATAAGAATGTAGTTTGCTATTCCTTTCCTTCTTGGCAGTGACTCATCAAGCCAGAGATCGTAGCCATTGTCTCTACAAAGGAGATCCTCTGTTAACACGGAGTAGGGAACATAACCGGCGTTACTTGTCGGCTGTTCCCACAACACCATTCACCACTGTTCAGATATCTTCACATAACCCTGATGAGTTTGGGGGGGGGGTTGGGGGGTTAGGCGGTTGTAATATTGCAGTTGTTAAATTATCAAGCCACACAGCGGCAAGTCAGAGGCACGTCCCCTTTGAATTGATTACATTCCTCAGACGGCGGGTTGTCTCGATCACAGCATGTCGTGGTGGACAGCACTAATCGGCAAGGCTGGCGGGCTTGTGCGAAGCTTTTTTTAAGCTGAATGTTAAACATTTTTTAAAAATAATAAAACTGGTCGTTTCGAAACGTTCTTAAAGATAAATCTTTGAATTAAAAGCAAACGAAACAAAAATTGTGTAAATTACAGAGTCAAAGTATGGGTTTTTTATGTAATTAAATTGTCTGATTGTTGTAAGAAAGGTCATTGAGGTTAGCGTTGAAAGTTCAGCATCTCTTGATGGAATAAACACAATCCTGAAAGTCCCACTGAATAATTCAGGACGCAAGTGCATTACATTTTGTCAGGAAAGAATCTCATGTTTATGAAAGAATTAATAAAATAGAAATAGATTATGAAAGAATTTCATGTTTATGAAAGAATTAATAAAATAGAAATAGATTATGAAAGAATCTCATGTTTATTCACACAACTCATTGTTTCGAATCATATTGAGGGCAACAACATGATCATGTAGACAACATTGTTTTTTGTATGACGTCCACTTCGATGGTAGACACAAAGAGGGTCAACTCCAGTCTCGTGGTGGACCAAATTGGTTTTGTGGACATCTCCATTTACATCAAAGTTTTCACTAAACATCTCGAATTTTCGCCAAATCATGAACTGACATCAATTTTTTGTTTCACCAAGACATGAATATCAGAATCGAACTGAATATACCCCACCAGATGTTGCCCGTAAATTTTTGTTTGCGTCAAAAACCACTTCCAATATGATATTCTTCATCTTCAAATTGTATTTTACTCTCTTCATCAAATACCAATTTGTTCAGCCCAGAGACAAGATAAAATGTTAGTAATGCACCAGTTATATCACCGAGATACCAACTCACAAACCAGAGACAAGATAAAAAGATAAAATGTTAGTAATGCACCAGTTATATCACCGAGATACCAACTCACAAACCAGAGACAAGATAAAATGTTAGTAATGCACCAGTTATATCACCGAGATACCAACTCACAAACCAGAGACAAGATAAAATGTTAGTAATGCACCAGTTATATCACCGAGATACCAACTCACAAACCAGAGACAAGATAAAATGTTAGTAATGCACCAGTTATATCACCGAGATACCAACTCACAAACCAGAGACAAGATAAAAAGATAAAATGTTAGTAATGCACCAGTTATATCACCGAGATACCAACTCACAAACCAGAGACAAGATAAAAAGATAAAATGTTAGTAATGCACCAGTTATATCACCGAGATACCAACTCACAAACCAGAGACAAGATAAAAAGATAAAATGTTAGTAATGCACCAGTTATATCACCGAGATACCAACTCACAAACCAGAGACAAGATAAAATGTTAGTAATGCACCAGTTATATCACCGAGATACCAACTCACAAACCAGAGACAAGATAAAATGTTAGTAATGCACCAGTTATATCACCGAGATACCAACTCACAAACCAGAGACAAGATAAAAAGATAAAATGTTAGTAATGCACCGGTTATATCACCGAGATACCAACTCACAAACCAGAGACAAGATAAAAAGATAAAATGTTAGTAATGCACCGGTTATATCACCGAGATACCAACTCACAAACCAGAGACAAGATAAAATGTTAGTAATGCACCGGTTATATCACCGAGATACCAACTCACAAACATTGTCCCTTTAACATTTGTATCAAAAATTGCCAGAAATGTATTTTGCTCACACAACACGAACAAGAGAACATTTTATAACAGATTGCTCCTTCTTAACTTTGGCGACCCGGGCATCAACCCAACACCATCTCTCCCTAGTCCTTTGTATCAAATGTTGTCAGCAATAGATTTCTCAGAAATATTGCCTTTTCTGAAATAACGAAAGATAAATTATTTTCTTTCTTTAGTTTTTTTTTTTCGTAATCAACACAATTAAGAATGTTATCATTTTTTTAAAGATGCAGACTGACCTTTTTCGAAATGACGAACAATGCATCATTTTTTCCTTTACATATTTTTTGTAACCTTGGCTTTGCCCATTTATCCTTTCTTCCAAACTACAACTTCACTCCTGAGATCTCCGGACAAACCTTGGCTACCGTCCTTTAACCCCCTCCCTCGACACAATGTCCCTTTAAGTAGCGCGATCCTTTTTACTCACCTGCCTAATTTTTCATTTATATATATATATATATATATATATATATATATATATATATATATATATATATATATAAAACACAATAATACCATGTATTTTGCCTGACCGCAGCAGCTAAGCCTCTACCTTTGACTCCCCTTTCCCGTAGCCCTGTGCTTATATCCAGACACATCTACATCAGTCATCTCAGTCTGATCCGCCACTTACCCTTGGTATATTCCTCCATCACTATATTTCGAAAACTACCAAACGTCATCACTTTATCACACACAAAAATGGCGCCTTTCTCATGTGCATTCTTCTTAACCACAAAATAAAAAAATTAATCTCCTTTTCTTTCAAACAACATCTCACGTTGCCCACTGTTTCTTCGCCACATAAACAACTTTGCTACAAAACATAAACAACGTTTTTCGCCCGACACCCAAATTTTCTTCTCTACCTAAAAATCAATACTTATCCCACTTTCAAGCCTAATCTATATTTCGTCATTTTGAAGTGAGTTAACGTCTGGAATCCAAATTCCACCTAATTAACCCACTTCCCGCCCCTTTGAAATGTGACGCCACTCAAATTTCACCCATTTATCCAAACCCACAAAAACATACATGACCTCAAAAACAAATGACGTCACAGAGTGTAACCCAAACAAACCCACTTGTGGGTTCACAAACAAAGGAGAACCAACTATGACGTCCTAACCTAGAACCCATATTTTACAAAACTAATTATTCATAGAACCCACTCAACTTTATTAATTATGCAAACAAAAGACTTCCACATTCAACAAGCGTCAAAACATTACCCACCTGACCAAGATTCACATTCAACAAGTGGTTCAGAACAGTAGGATAATTATTCGAAAACAATCGAACCCAAATTTAATATGATCTGACTTTCATATACTAGAGAGCCAGTTGTAGGGTGTGCTAAACACTTCATATACTACTCTCATCAATCTGTCGCTAGATGACATATAACACGTAAAGATTATTCGTGTACGTCTATAACCACACATGCACTCCAAAAATGTTTAACTCGTGCACGGGAGAATAAAAACGTACAACTTTCAAAGGTTTCTTGGTTGCAGCTTTACAGAAGTAAAGTATGGTACAAGTTATTATCCTGTAGTGCAGATCTAGTCTTTCTGTGTTGACACAACAATATAGTAACACAAACTAACAAAAAAATCATCGGACAGTTATCACCACTATTGTCCAACAAGGAAATAACTCTGTAGGTAAAACGAGCACTATACAATACAATCTTCATCCCAACGTTGTGCTACCAATGCCAGACCTGGACCCTAGATGCAAGAACAATAAGAAAAATAACCTCTACAGAGATGAAATGTGTTAGACGAATGACAGGAAACAGTCTGAGAGATAAGAACAGAAATGAAGAACTGAGAAAAAAGCTAGGAATAGCCCCCGCCATAGAATATATAAGGAAACAACAGATAAAATGGTTTGGCCACGTGACAAGGCAGAAAGAACAAAACACAACACAACGAGCCTTCAACAAACGTTGTGAGAACACCAGACCCAAGGGTCGACCACGTAAAAGATGGGTCGATGGAATATTAGAAGCACTAGGAAACATAACAGCAGCAGAGGCGAACAGAAGAGCAAAAGACCGCAAATTATATCTCCCCTCGACGCTGAAAGGCAGATGAGGAAGGAAAGAAGAAGAAGTAACAAAATCAGCATCCGGTCGCATGTTCCTTGCAGAACATTGCATTCACGATAGCCCGCCTGACAGAATCTCTGCCACTATCAAGATCTTCAACTTCTGTTATCATGTTCCAGATCACTTTAATGTCATGAAACCACTTTCTTCTTGGTTTGCCCTTGATGTGTCGTCTAGAATCCATGTCTTCCAACACTGTTCATTCCAACCCGCTGTGTCTTTTCGCGTTGTCAGAGGCTTTTAATTGTATCTGTAGAACGGTGTTTATAAGCCAATTCTTTTTAATGATTACGTTTTTTAATACGTCTTCGCACCTCTTTTTCATTATCGAACATTTCAAATGTTTCTGTAGTATTTTGTTTGGAATGAATCGATTTTCTATCGAAAAAAAAACTCAAAAGTAGGTTGATAAACCTCAAGTAATTTCCTACGTTAAGTGTGGCCTCACCTCCTCCAAGCCTTATATAGGGCATTCGTTTGCCTTCTTTCGTTTTGTTTATTCCTCATAATATACAGTACTGTCATCAGTATCCCAGACTAAAGGGAGATTTGGATATAAGTGAGGCAGAGTTGCGCATCTTTAGCCTCATTTTCTTGTCCACGCTCCATTGATCGAGATGTCAAAACAACGTCAAAAATAGCTGAAAAGATATTGTGATCTAGTGGAAGACTTGAGTTTACTGCGTGTCTGGCTGTGCTATCTACATTCATTGATCTTGTCTAGTTTGATCCACGCAGTTTAAAGCGTTCTATATAGGGAGTAATTCAAAGTATATAGATCGACACGATTTAAACAACAGAGCAATTCATGAAGACCTGATAACAATCAACAATTTGCAAACTTACAATATCAACATTTTAAATTATTCAACAAAACAAATCATAACAATTAAAAGCTTAGCAACATGAAAAACATCAATTACATGGGGAAAAAAGACATCAATTAAAACAAGTAGATCTCTTCACACACAAACATAATCCCGATATATTTAAGGTGACCTGAGGCAACATTTTTGACAGACTTCCGCATCGGTAGGGGGCACAGGAACTTGTACATTTCCTGAACCATAACATTGTATATGAGAATATAGACACAAACATTATAATGTGCGCTCAACTGGGCTTGTCAGAAGTCCCGGCTTAGGAAACATTAAACTGTCACTGAACCCTGCCAGCAACGTATATTCACCTTACATGTACTTTCAGTATGAGATTACTATTTAAAACGTAACAGTTTCTACGTGATTACTGATTATAGTCTATTTTTGTATGAGCTTATTTGAAATTTTATTTTAAAGTAAAAATGTTCGAAATTTTATTTAAAAGTAAACTTATTTGAAATTTTATTTAAAAGTAAACTTGTTTGAAATGTTTATTTCACTATACTGTTTTAAAAGTAATATTTAGTGAGGTTTAACTAGTTAAAAAGTAATTTCATCATGGGATTACTGTCTGAGACGTGGTTGCAAAACGGGTTAACTGTTTGAGGTGTAATTTCATTATGGGAACTCGGGAATACTGTTTGAGGTGTAATTTCAATATGGGAACTTGGGAATGCTGTTTGAGGTGTAATTTCATTATGGGAACTCGTGAATACTGTTTGAAGTGTAATTTCATTATGGGAACTCGGGAAGGCTGTTTGAGGTGTAGTTTCATAATAGGAACTCGGGAATACTGTTTGAAGTGTAATTTCATTATGGGAACTCGGGAATGCTGTTTGAGGTGTAATTTCATTATAGGAACTCGGGAATGCTGTTTGAGGTGTAATTTCATTATGGGAACTCGGGAATACTGTTTGAAGTGTAATTTCATTATTGGAACTCGGGAATACTGTTTGAAGTGTAATTTGAGTATTTGTTTGGGATGTAATGTTAGTATGAACTCGTTGAATATGTCGCGCGTGTTAAAATGACACTATGGAACTCATAGCTATCCTCATAAAAAACGGGATTGACCAATGAACAATCAAGGCTTAAAAGGGCAACTATAATGAAGTAAATGTGTCGGCCTAAAAGCACAAACATTTCGTGGGTTTGTTTTAACATCAATAAGTGGAGCCACATTCGTAACATTGCAAGCGAAGATAATAATGAAGTTGTTGCTCTCTTGACTGACTGCAGTGTTGTTTTCTTAAATCATTTGCGATTAATTATCTAAGTTTATTGAATATACCGAAAGCGATTTCATCCTTCACTGTCTTAGTTGTATTTGTCTTGGCCTTATATTTACATTAGATCGGTTAATCTAGGGCTAATGTTCAGTTACGATTGGCTCATTATTTATTTATTTCGATATTATCTTGTAGATTGCAATATGTGGTTTGTGTCTTTATTATGATGCGTAACAAACAGTCAACAACAGAACTCATACGATGCACTGTGGATAGAAGATTGTGGAAGGACATGATCGCCAACGCCGACCGGTACGGCACATGATGATGATGATGAATATGAGTCAGCACATTTCATTAGTTAAAGGATGGGTTCGATCCTGAGCGACGGCTTCCGGGTTCACCCAACCTTAAATGGGTACCGGATTTCTTCTGGGAAAGTAAAGCGGCAAGGGCGTAATACCGACCAGATTACCCACAAAAATAATGTGCCGGATGTTTATAAAAATTATGGTCACTAACACCATATTCTCTCTACGCCATGTGGGCTCTTTACTTTTTTTTTTTACACTTCATTAATTATGATTTTTTAAATACACTTTTGATTGCACATTCCCATTATCATGTGTATTCCCGGTGATTGCTTCCTTTTCATGTCCATCTTTCAACGAACATGTAAATGGAAGTTTTTTTACGCTGTGTCGTGGTTTCCAGGAAAGTTGTGACATCTGAGCCTTCGAGCAAACATAGTCTCAGCAAAGCCATATTGAATGCCAGGTGTGTCTTCCAACAGCATTCCCTGCTAGCTGACGTGTTAAGACTAGTTACCTTATTTCCACGACTATCGCGGGGAGATTAAGGACTTTGATTGGTTCAGGTCCAGTGATCCAGACGTGAACAAACAACTATGAGAATTGCCAGCTATCAACTCATTCAATGTCCCTGTTTTTATTATCGGTTTTAATACAAACTTGAAACAATATATTGTCAATTTCAATATGTGATTGTTCCTTTAAGTATAACTTAAGTAATTGTTATCTTTAGTGTTATCTGCATTTTGAGACGAGTTCAGTATTGAATTGTTGTGTTTCTTTCTATCTCCAGATCGCATCGCAAAGACAGGCGCACGCATTTGAAAAGGAGTTGTTGAATAGATCAGAGGATAACTGCTGGACAAGAAAAGAAAACGGATGCGGTACCACACATAAAAATACAACTATATCGTTCTCCTTCTGCGGCCAGACCTATGGATCTAAATTTTGCAGATTAAGTCACAAGAGAATCTGTTCGTCAAAATATGCATCTGACAAGATTTGCATTTACCAGTTACTCGTTACAGACCATCCGTCAAGTTGACAAAGATTATACATAAGTCTGAAAGTTCTGATATATTCAATGGTAAAATGCAATATAGAACGCGCTACCGACAACGTCATTCCTAAAATTGATCATTGGAAACATCATATTTCCCTAGGCCGTGGATGGAACCCGTAGTTATAATAACGTCTTTAGACTTTTGAACGGATTAGCATCTCGGCAAGTGGGACAATCGGCCCCCGTTCCAGCAACTAACAATTTCTATTTCTTTGTTGCTAGAATCATCATCACTGCACATCGAACGAATCCATAGGTCTTATGAAAAAGTCCCCCTAGAAAATCTTGAGAAAATCCGAGGAGCATTCTGGTCCTGGTTCACGAACTCCGTGGCACAGCCTGGGATCCACGGTGTGGGTAGGTCTTTTGCTGACAATTTTCCACCGGCAACGACAATATTTATGGGTAACTCTTATCGATTTGAACTGCCAAGGGATCTTTAACTTGCGCGAATGCACTCGGGATATCCTCTTTATTGCCGTTATCAGAGAGGGCTAGACATCGGATCTCACCGCCCAAGAGATCAGAGGAGGGTACAATAATAAAGAAACCTTGAAATAATGTTTTCTATTTTTGACAAATCACCACCTCTTCTGGTGGGCTTTGAACCCGAGGTCCTTCCTGTCCTGAGGTCGACGTCATACCTTTAAGTTACCTACCCTTACCCCCCCCCCCCCCCCCCCATACACACACAAAATCAACTAACAAAGTGTCATCTGATCGTCCATACTGTATTATTAAATTTGTTACATTTTGAAAAATGGTGCGCAGCTCGTGATAAACAATTCCGGGTATATATAGCGGTCGTCATTTCAGACACGATGTTAATGTTCGGGCGCCGAATCCGAGCGGACTGTGGTCAGTAGGAGTCCCAAAAATCGCACTCGCAACAAATGAAGTCAGGCCACCGCTGCGGTGATACGCACCACGATCTGACCCATAGGCCACTCGGCCTCAAATCTGTATTGGATCACAGATCACACATACAAAGGAGTTCGATCCCGATCGGTGGCTTCCGGGTTCACCCAGCGTTAAATGGGTACCGGATTTTTTCTGGGAAAGTAAAGCGGCAAGGGCGTAATACCGACCTCATTACCCTAAGAATGATGTGCCGAAGGTCTATAAAATTATAGTCACTAACACCATATTCCCTATACGCCACTAGGCGTGACGGGACTCTTTATTTACTTTACAGATCACACATTCAATCCTAGGGTAACACTACGACAGGGGTACCATTCTACTCCAATCAACGGCCTTGATCTGCCGCACGGAGATTCTCCATGCGTTAGCGCAGAATTAACGTTGACTCCAGCGGTCAGGTGAGTGTGATCAGACCAACGTTGTCTCAGCAATTGAGAATCCAAACGAAAACAAAAAATCATTTCAAAAAAAAAAAAAAAAAAAAAGGGCAGCAGCAACAATGTTACCAGCCCAGTACCTAATTTTACTAGGCGGGCATCTCTGCCCGCCCACCAAACGGAAGTCCACATACAATATAGTACATTAGTAAATTATTCAAATTGATGATGTTAGATTTATTATCAAAATCTGGAGGAAACAATTGTTTTATTTTGCTTGCCCAGATAACGAGAAGAGGGTGTCGGGAATATATTGTGGCAGAATAAAAAAATAAAAATTGGAGGGATGAAGAGATAGAGGGAGTCAAAGAGGAAAGATGTCAGAGTGTTGAAGAGATTTTTTACTGAGATCAATAACATAGAATGTATGTTGAACTGTAGAAATATAGAGTTGTAAAAGACATGACTACAAATGACAGCATATAAGATAATTGATGGTGATACAAGGACACGTAGAGTGGAAAAGAGGGAGTCAGCGCTGCACCTTTCTTACTGTTCATACTTTCACAAACTGTGAGAGCCAGAGAAACGTTTCTTCCTTTAGTTACTTAGGTTTGAGAGTATAACGTTGGTTGTGAACATTGATACCTTCATTGCTAAGCTTACGTCCTAACCGCTACGTTACTGACGCTCTTGTTAATGTAAGCGAACACATATTTGAAAAAAGCTCAGTTGCTGTCTTAGTTTCTTCCATTCTCAGATACTGTCTTAGTTTCTTCCCTATTCAGATGATGTCTTTGTTTCTTATCTTCTCCGGTACTGCTTTAGTTTCTTTTCTTCGCAGGCACTGTCTTATTTTCTTCCTTTTCAGATACAGTTTTAGTTCTTCCCTTCTCAGATACTGTCTTAGTTTTTCCCTTCTCAGATACTGTCTTAGTTTTTCCCTTCTCAGATACAGTCTTTGTTTCTTTCCTTATCAGATACTGCTTTATTCTCTTCCTTTCTCAGATACCGTCTTAGTTTTCTTTTCCTTTCCCATATACTGTCTTAGTTTCTTCTCTCCTCAGATGATGACTTTGTTTCTTACCTCCTCAGATGCTGTCTTTGTTTCTTCCCTCCACAGATGCTCTCTTAGTTTCTTCCCTCCTCAGATGCTGTCTTAGTTTCTTCCATTCTCAGATACTGTCTTAGTTTCTTCCCTATTCAGATGATGTCTTTGTTTCTTATCTTCACCGGTACTGTTTTAGTTTCTTTTCTTCGCAGGCACTGTCTTATTTTCTTCCTTTTCAGATACAGTTTTAGTTCTTCCCTTCTCAGATACTGTCTTAGTTTTTTCCCTTCTCAGATACTGTCTTAGTTTTTCCCTTCTCAGATACAGTCTTTGTTTCTTTCCTTATCAGATACTGCTTTATTCTCTTCCTTTCTCAGATACCGTCTTAGTTTTCTTTTCCTTTCCCATATACTGTCTTAGTTTCTTCTCTCCTCAGATGATGACTTTGTTTCTTCCCTGCTCAAATGCTGTCTTTGTTTCTTCCCTCCTCAGATACTGTCTTTGTTTCTTCCCTCCTCAGATGCTGTTTTTGTTTCTTCCCTCCTCAGATGCTGTTTTCGTTTCTTCCCTCCTCAGATGCTGTTTCTGTTTCTTCCCTCCTAATATGCTGTCTTTGTTTCTTCCCTCCTCAGATGCTGTTTTTGTTTCTTCCCTCCTCAGATGCTGTTTCTGTTTCTTCCCTCCTAATATGCTGTCTTTGTTTCTTCCCTCCTCAGATGCTGTTTTTGTTTCTTCCCTCCTCAGATGCTGTTTCTGTTTCTTCCCTCCTAATATGCTGTCTTTGTTTCTTCCCTCCTCAGATGCTGTTTTTGTTTCTTCCCTCCTCAGATGCTGTTTTTGTTTCTTCCCTCCTCAAATACAGTTTTTGTTTCTTCCCTCCTCAGATTCTGTCTTTGTTTCTTCCCTCCTCAGATGCCGTCGTTGTTTCTTTTCTCCTCAGATGCTGTTTTTGTTTCTTCCCTCCTCAAATGCAGTTTTTGTTTCTTCCCTCCTCAGATGCTGTCTTTGTTTCTTCCCTCCTCAGATGCTGTCTTTGTTTCTTCCCTCCTCAGATGATGTCTTTGTTTCTTCCCTCCTCAGATACTGTCTTTGTTTCTTCCCTCCTCAGATGCTGTTTTTGTTTCTTCCCTCCTCAGATGCTGTTTTTGTTTCTTTTCTCCTCAGATGCTGTTTTTGTTTCTTCCCTCCTCAGATGCTGTCTTTGTTTCTTCCCTCCTCAGATGCTGTCTTTGTTTCTTCCCTCCTCAGATGCTGTCTTTGTTTCTTCCCTCCTCAGATACCCAACAGTTTGGTAATAGATTTTAAAATTAGTATTCCGTCCACATCGAAGATCTTGTTCATGACGGACACTTAGAGAAGATTCAGGTGCGTTCTCCGAAGAAAAGAAAATTATTGAACCGAACATTGGTGATAAAGCTTGAACAATAATCGTCCAGTCTTTGAAAAGAATTGGAGCTGCGATAGCTCAGTGGATAGTGAACTGGACTACAAAGGACAAGAGGTAGGGTTCGATCCCAACCGACGGCTTCCGGTTCACCCAGCCTATAATGGGCACCGGATATTTTTCTGGGAAAGTAAAGCGGCATGGGCGTAATACCGACCACATTACCCCAAAAATCATGTGCCGAAGGTCTATATAGTTTGTTGGTCACTAACCCCATATTCCCTATACGCCACTTGGCGTGACGGGGATACTTTTTTTTTTTTTTTTTTTTTTTTTTTTTTTTTTTTTTTTAACTTTGAAAAGAAAGATTTTTCCCCAGATTCAGAGACAGACCCGGCGGCATGTCCAAAATAAAAGATTAGGAACTATGAGCTTGGCTGCAGAGATTTTTTCTAAAGACAAAGCAAGAAGACAATGACGGTACAAATTTAATTGCAGAGAGGATTCGAGGTAAACAGACCTAGCGCACACTGTGCTGCACTGATACGACAATGAAGATATTCACACCATAGCCAGGGTAACGCAGCTAACAGACACCTTCGAAGAAGACATTCCATGAATGTCAATAAATAGCACTAGTTGTAGAATACAGCAAACTTTATTCTATAACATAAGTAAATCGTGGTGATCGTTTTGTAATTTTACAAAATCATTTATGTTTTCTAAGTGCAAAATTGGTTCTTCTCAATAATGATCTCGCTGGTACTGTCGTTAACAGAAGAGATGAATTGGAAACATGAGAGAAGAATTGGTCAGTGTTCTCTAAATCTCCAATCAGCACAGTCAAAATGAAACAGGGAAAGTAGCAATGGGTGCTGAGAACTTACCACCAAGGGGGACTGGATTGATCAAAATATAAACATACTTAGGTACTTGGTAGGATTATCAAACAATGACTCTACAGACGTAGACTCGAGTTTAAGGGAAAAACAAGCAGGCTTCAATAGCCGTAGCGTGTATCACATTTCCAGCCTCGGAAACAGCAGTGCAGTGTTCGGAAATGACAGGGAGAAATTTGCATACATTTTGTGTCGACAAGAACATGATTTTCACAGCATAGACAAAGACAGCTGGCATGAAATTACTGGGAGTTTATTGAGTTCACGACCAAATATTTACAATATCGTTAGAGTGTTTTATATGCACAGACACACACACGCAATATCTGTCAGGGCAGTCAATCGGAAATATAACGGAAATGGACATGCATTCTCTTACCGATTTGTAGGCGCTACGTGCTGGCGCAGTCAACAGTAAATTATAGCATAACCATGGGCAATGATGTCCATACTTCAGGATGTACTGAGCAGATATACTCACAACACACGACTCAAGAGAGACAAATTGACAGGCTGTACGAATATCAGTAGACAAAATATTGTGCTAAATACAAAGACAAAAGAATGGAGTAAAAACAAAGACAAAAGATTGGTTATGGAACCGCGATAGCTCAGTGGTTAGTGAACTGGACTACAAAAGACAAGGGGTAGGGTTCGATCCCAACCGACGGCTTCCGGGTTCACCCAGCTTTAAATGGGTGCCGGATTTTTTTTCTGTGAAAGTAAAGCAGCACGGGCGTAATACCGACCACATTACCCCAAAAATCATGTGCTGAAGGTCTGTAAAATATAGGGTCCCTAACACCATATTTCCCTATACGCCACTTGGCGTGACGGGTGTACTTTACTTTTTTTTTTACAAAGACAAAAGATTGGACTAAATACAAAGACAAAAGTCGTGACATCACATTAAAGAATCCCTACAGCGGTTAAAAAAGAGAAACAGGGGCCAGCAGAAAAATGTATACGTCTATGCTTGTTAAGTATAGTAACGCTAGACGGGAACCAGCGGAAATATCAGCCATACAATCAGCAAGAAAAGAACTGCTTAACAAGTCTATCGAGAGTTTGAAGATCTGAAATATACAACATAAAAATTAAACTGGATTTAAGTAAAAGATGTCATTATTATATTTTACGAGCCAAAATGCTGTGGACCAATAGAAATAAGAATATAGTTATTTTCCAAGCAATCTGTCGTACGTTCTCAGAATATTTTAGCCAATCAAAATCTGCAACTGAGAAATGCTTAACAGAATCAACTAAGAGGGAAGGACATTGTTGTAACAGGAGATGATAGCGCTCTATAAGACAGTTAAATTAGAAATTCCTCCATAGCGTATAGTGTTAATGATCATATTTTTTCCGTGACCAAAGTAACATTTTGGGGAGATGTGGTCGGTATCATGCCAGGCCGCTCTTGCTTTGGAACAAAAATCTATGATAGCCAGTTTTTAGATGTTTGATGAATCACAAAGAAGTCGTGTCGTTTTGAAAACAAAAAGTTCACTGCAGCTAAAAATCAAATCCCAAACACTGTATCAGTAGAGAGCGCATTAATCAATCAGCCATCGGGGTTTTCTACAGAGCTGGGACCTCGGGGGAACTTTGAATTATCATGCAGCTGACATTGAAAGGGTCACGAAAGAAAAGCACATCAGAGTCAACCTGATGGAGAACAGTGAAGAAGGATTTGGGCAGGCTTTGGGTATCAAATGAAGAATGTCCACTTATTAAGGTCAAAAAATATCTTTCCAACAAAAGGTCGGCATCATTTCCCATTAACTAAGAGATAGAGGGAAGCAAAGAGAAAAGATACCAGACAGCTTAAGAGAATGGTTTGGCAGAAGTTCAAAAGCAGAAATGATAAATAACTGTCGAGATCAAAAGTTGTGGAGAGACATGATCACCTACGCCAGCTGGCATGGTACTTGATGATAATGCCCAAATATATGAATTTTCTCGCATAATATAAATTCCCTAGCCTGTTTTCACTCTGTGTTAGTGTTTGTGTGTGTATGTTTTCAATTGTCTAAACGTGTGGAGAAATGAAATAAATATATATAGAAACAAATGTATGGTTAAAGCTTCTATTAACAAGTGGACACCACAAATTGGAGCGACGCTTCAAAAATGTGCACAAATATTTGTAGTGTCCACTTGTTAGATATACTCTCTCTCTCTCTCTCTATATATATATATATATATATATATATATATATATATATATATATATATATATATATACATATATATATTTTTTCATTTTTCATTTATACATATTTTTTTTTTCATTTTTCCTCACATTTAGCTTCACTGCAGCTTCGCCTTTTGATACATTTATGTGAATTTCTTTGCCTTGACCCTGTCTAAACGTGTTCTTGCAGATTCTTTAATCTCTCGTGATTGAAATAATGACTGTATCCGTCCATTTGATCTTTTCAGTAAACTATACAAAACTAAAAATAAGATAAAACAAGAGAGAAGGGCCAACAAAATAATAGTTAACCATCCGTAACATTGGAGCCGCGATAGCTCAGTTGTTAATAAACTGGACTACAAAGAACAAGAGGTAGGGTTCGATCTCAACCGACGGCTGTCGGGTTCACTTAACCTTAAATGGGTACCGGATTTTCTTTTCTGGGAAAGTAAATCGGCACGGGAGTAATACCGACCTCATTACCCCAAAAATCATGCGCCGAAGGTCTGTAAAAGTTATCGTCACTAACACCATATTCCCTATATGTCACTCGGCGTGATGGGGATCTTAGCTCTACTTTACTATTACTTATTCCGCAACACAATCCTTGTAGCCTCTCTCTCGTTCATCCAATGCTGAAGGAATGAATAGTCAACTTCAGTATGCACTTAAAAGGACATTAAGTAGGCGAGAAAGAGTTGTAACTGGGCTGTGAGATTTACGCCTTTCGTCCCAAAACATCCGACTTCTACACGACATGTTTGCCTGCCCGGGCTCGTTTATCTATTTCCAGGAGCACCGCTGGGAGGTGGAGCAAAGTCTTAATCAGATCTATTTTTCTGCGATCCGGACGCATGCAGTCAGCTGTGGGTCGCTGATCCTGACGCATGCAGTCAGCTGTGGGTCGCTGATCCTGACGCTTGCAGTCAGCTGTGGGTGGCTGATCCTGACGCTTGCAGTCAGCTGTGGGTGGCTGATCCTGACGCTTGCAGTCAGCTGTGGGTCGCTGATCCTGACGCTTGCAGTCAGCTGTGGGTGGCTGATCCTGACGCATGCAGTCAGCTGTGGGTGGCTGATCCTGACGCTTGCAGTCAGCTGTGGGTCGCTGATCCTGTCGCATGCAGTCAGCTGTGGGTCGCTGATCCTGTCGCATGCAGTCAGCTGTGGGTCGCTGATCCTGACGCTTGCAGTCAGCTGTGGGTCGCTGATCCTGTCGCATGCAGTCAGCTGTGGGTTGCTGACCACACTCAGCTCAGTTTTGGATGGGAGTCTTGGTACCCATCGCAGTCCTAAATGAATCAGATTTCAGATATTAAGACACGACGCCTCTTTCCTATAACCATGAGTGTCTAAAAAATACAGGCAAATGCAAACTCACAATTATCGTAAATAAAATATAAAATGCATAAGAAAAGAACAGAATTAAGCTTTTGTTAAAAAAAAATTGCAACCAGGTATATCGACAGTTTTATGAATAATGCAACGAAGATGCATGTTCCAAGTGAAATAGTTTCCACACACAATAATGTTGTTGAGTGATATCGTTATATAGATATTACATTACTAGACCTTCGCACATAGAGTAAATAAAACGAGTAGTCTGATTCGCTGTCTTGCGTCACATTCTTACAGCATTTATGACCTGTTGTAAGACTGGGGGGAAAGTTGATATATAGTGGATCATGTGATATAGAGGGCAAACCTTGTAAATTGAAACCAACAGATGATGAACTATCAAATTTATACATTGTATATACAGGCACTGTATTTATTCCTTAATACTCTTAGAAATTCTAACTTATGTTATGTATATGACATTACTAAGGCAATGGTAGTCCTATGCCATATTTCATAAAGAGTGCAGATTATTTTAACAGCTGTAGATCGTAGTATTTCGAAGTGATGAAAGTCAATGTTCTCCCTTGATACTGTTGTATTGCTAACTTCAACTCGGAAGTATTACACAGTTATACAAGTGCAATTGCACATACATACACGTCCACATACAATCATCATCAAGTACCGGGCCTAGTGGCGTAGGTGATCATGTCTCTCCACAACTTTCGATCCCGGCAGCTATTTATCATTTCTGTTGTTGACCTTCTGCCAAGCCATTCTCTTAAGCTATCTGTTATTTTTTCTCTTTGCTTCCCTCTATCTCTTCGTCCCTCTATTTTTCCAGTTGTTACAATATATTCCAGTAGTTCTCTTCTCATTACATGGCCAAAAAATGATGATTGTCTCTTCCTAATATTCCACATACACATACGCGTACGTAAACACTCGGCTATATCCGAGTGTCCAACCATCAATTGACTAGATACTAATAAATTAATATTATTATAGAGGGAAACTTCCGGGTCCATAATTCAGCGAATAATAAGAGGAAGATTTATGTTTTTGCAGCACTCAGTTGTTTATTTGTAATTTTTGTCTAAGTGCTGTAAAAACATAGCTCTTCCTCCTATGATTCGATCAATAATAGACTAGCAGTACCTGTAACGTGCATTTTGCGTTACTAACAATTGAAATATAATGAATAAACATCTCACATTAAATAGTCATACAGAACAACGTAAAATGAATTATTTTTAATGAAGCCAGAGGGAAATAATGTGGAAAATAAAGTAAATAGTACGAAATTTACTAGAGAAGGATTAAGAAAAAGTTAATGGAGAAATCAGTAGAAATATAATATCTATTTATAACAACAACAACAACAACAAATTATGTTATAAAAAATAATTAATTAATCAGATTTTAAAACGGGAAAAGCAGAGAAGTTAACAAATAAATCAGACAATAGTAAACATTTGATCAATTTGAACAAAATAAAAAAACAATTCGGGTAAAAGATAGTAAGAGAAGTTGAGTAGAGGAACCAAGATAATAGAAATGTATGGGGAAAAATTCAGCAGAATAACATTTTCTGTACTGTTTTAGTTACATTGCATATTTTGATGATGTGTTGGTGCATTAGTAGTAATCAACATAAAACAGACTTACCTCTAGGAGTTGACGGTTTTGTTGATTGCTTCTCATGACAGATTATTATAATAGCACATCACATCAAAGGTAACACACCTGATACGCTGACTGATCACGGAAACAGGAAGACAATAAATTGAAATTGTATCCGGGTGCTGATAAAAACAACCAATTATTTGTTTTGCAGTCTTCGTCTATGAAGGGCCACCGTTCGTTAGCTTATCTATTAACAACAGGGCATGTCTAGTGCGTTGTGCTCAGATTAACGAACGAAGAGAAATGATAGATTTGGGGTTCTACAGTTTTTGACGAAGGAAACTAGGTCACGCACGATGTTGGCAGATTTATTGTACGGCGGGGCCCGAATTGTGTTCGCGTCGTTCTAAATTCAGTTATTGTTTTGTATAGAGAGAGATCCACATTTTTGGTTCCTGGAATAGTATCAGTGCTAAAAAAAATAACAAAAAACACGAAGTTAAAAAAAAATAAGTACAACTAATTGTAACAACAATAGAAAATACTATGTTAAAAATAAAAATGTTCATGTCAAAATAACATAGTTTACATCATTAGAAGAAATTGTTATTTTTGTTGTTGTTGAAACATTACATGAATGAAGCCTATGTTTTTGTTATTGGCCAGAGACTGGGAATACGGTATGTAGCCATATCTGCAGGAGGTGTAAATATTGAATTACATACAAAACAGAAAGGCCAGACACAATAAAGAAATGTATTACAGATGCAGAGACCTAACTCAGTGCGAATGCAAGAAACACCACAATCGGGGAACTGGTTGGTGTCGAGACAGAAAGGTTGTGAGTTCGAATATCGGTTGACCCAGTTGGGGTTTTTATTTATGATTTCTCTCTGCGGAATGAGAACTGGTCTCAGCAGTGATGGCGCTCGACTTGAAACGTCAATTGCTCATCGACGGAAAAAAAAATATGAGTACCTCCGAAGTCGGAGTTATCTGCCTTTGCGGCGAGGCAACCTCCATGTACACGGCTGCCAGGGAAAAACGGATTAACACGCAAAATTCAGTTCTTAGTCTCTAGCGATAAAAGCTGATCAACACATTTTTTTTTTAAATCTCTACATGCAGAATTAAATTTTTTGAGAGAAAAAAAAAACAAGAAAAATGATATTTAAAAAAATAGATGGAATCATACCTGCTTCATGATAAAGGGAAAAAAAGAAAATATAATTGTCTTCCGAAAATGAGAATGAAGCCCACCCAACCAGATACGACGGGAGCAGTCGGCAATGTGCATAAAATCTCGAAGAAATCCTAGAGGCAAACTAATAGATAACATTAAAGAACGCAGATAGCAGCACATTAACAAAAACTACCTGTAGGACTCACTTCGTCAAGGGGAGAACACTGCAGCCTCACATGATGCTTTTTGATAAATGTGAAAAAGAAAAGTAACATTTTCAAGAAAGGTCCCTAATCTTTAATGCAGCCGATCATACTGAATACAATAGAAACTACAATAGAAACTACAATAGAGACTACAACAGATACTACAATAGAAACTACAATACAAACTACAATACAAATTACAATACAAACTACAATAGAAACTACAATAGAAACAACAATACAAACTACAATAGAAACTACAATAGAAACTACAATAGAAATTACAATAGAAGCTGCAAAAGAAACAACAATAGAAAATACAATAGAAACTACAATAGAAACTACAATACAAACTATAATAGAAACTACAATAGAAACTACAATAGAAATTACAATAGAAACTGCAAAAGAAACAACAATAGAAAATACAATAGAAACTACAATAGAAACTACAATACAAACTATAATAGAAACTACAATAGAAACTACAATAGAAATTACAATAGAAACTGCAATAGAAACTACAATAGAAACAACAATACAAACTACAATACAATACAAACTACAATACAAACTATAATACAAACTACAATACAAACTATAATACAAACTATAATACAAATTACAGTACAAACTACAATACAATCTACAATACAAACTGCAATAGAAACTACAATACAAACTACAATAGAAACTACAATACAAACTAAAAAAGAAACTACAATAGAAACTACTATAGAAACTACAATAGAAACTATAATAAAATCTACAATAGAAACTATAATAGAAACTATAATACAAACTACAATACAAACTACAATAGAAAGTATAATAGAAACTACAATACAAACTAAAAAAGAAACTACAATAGAAACTACAATAGAAACTATAATACAAACTACAATAAAAACTACAATAGAAACTATAATAGAAACTATAATACAAACTACAATACAAACTACAATACAAACTATAATACAAACTATAATATAAACTAAAATACAAACTAAAATACAAACTATAATACAAACTGCAATACAATCTACAATACAAACTATAATACAATCTACAATATAAACTATAATACAAACTACAATACAAACTACAATACAATCTACAATACAAACTACAATACAAACTACAATACAAACTGCAATACAAACTCTAGTACAAACTATAATACAAACTACAATACAATCTGCAGTACAAACTACAATACAAACTACAATACAAACTACAATAAAAAAAACTACAATACCAAATAAACAATACAATCTGCAGTACAAACTACAATTGCAAACTACAATACAAACTACAATACAATCTACAATACAATCTACAATACAAACTACAATACAATCTGCAGTACAAACTACAATACAACCTACAATACAATCTACAATACAATCTACAATACAATCTACAATACAAACTACAATACAAACTACAATACAAACAACAATACAAACTACAATACAAACTGCAATACAATCTACAATACAAACAACAATACAAACTACAATGCAAACTACAATACAAACTACAATACAAACTGCAATACAAACTGCAATACAAACTACAATACAAACTGCAATACAAACTACAATACAATCTACAATACAAACTGCAATACAAACTACAATACAAACTACAATACAAACTGCAATACAAACTACAATACAATCTACAAAACAAACTACAATACGAACTACAATACAAACTGCAATACAAACTACAATACAATCTACAAAACAAACTACAATGCGAACTACAATACAATCTACAAAACAAACTACAAAACAAACTACAAATAAACTACAAATAAACTACAATACAATCTACAAAACAAACTACAATACAAACTACAATACAATCTACAAAACAAACTACAATACAAACTGCAATACAAACTACAATACAAACTACAATACAATCTACAAAACAAACTACAAAACAAACTGCAATACAAACTACAATACAAACTACAATACAAACTGCAATACAAACTACAATACAATCTACAATAACTACAATACAAATTACAATACAATCTACAAAACAAACTGCAATACAAACTACAATACAATCTACAAAACAAACTACAATACAAACTACAATACAATCTACAAAACAAACTACAATACAAACTACAATACAATCTACAAAACAAACTACAATACAAACTGCAATACAAACTACAATACAAACTACAATACAATCTACAAAACAAACTACAAAACAAACTGCAATACAAACTACAATAAAAACTGCAATACAAACTACAATACAATCTACAATAACTACAATACAAACTGCAATACAAACTACAATACAAACTACAATACAATCTACAATACAAACTGCAATACAATCTACAATAACTACAATACAATCTACAATACAATCTGCAGTACAAACTACAAAACAATCTACACTAGAAACTACAATACAATCTACAATACAAAGTGCAATACAATCTACAATAACTACAATACAATCTACAATACAATCTGTAGTACAAACTACAATACAATATACAATACAATCTTCGTTTTCTTCATTCCATGACCCTAGGGGTCGTAGTGAATCAAGAGAGACAACTTGAACCTTCTCCACTTCTCTCTAACTTAGGTCGGTACAGTATCCACAACAAAAATGACAATAAGAAAGCTCAGACCACCCACATGTAAACTACAGAGAGGTCAAAGCCATAATACGAAACAAATGCAGAATAAACTCGAAATATAAGCTGCAAGTCAACAACAAGCACAAACCCACACGCTTGCTGCCTTGGCATGCCCAGAACTTCGTTTTCCGTTCCCCGAACAGGTCGTGCTGACTCCTGAGCCACTTTTATCGTCAGGAATAACCAACATGGCGAATACCATTGTGGAAGAGAGGCCCGTTCCCAGAACACTGACTTTTATAGTGCAACAATTATACTGACCTTTGACCTGTACCAATGACATAGACATACAACAACAACTGGGGAAGGAGGTCTGGGAGTGGACTGAAATCTTCGTCCTTGTTGCAGGGAAAGACTTAGAACGATCATAAGCTTCTCTACCGCATACAGAAGTAGCCATTATAATAGGCCAATGGGCACGCAGTTTACAAGGGGAAAAAAAAACTGACAGTTTTTGTGTTGATTATGTTTTGCTGTTATTATGGATCCAGAAGCCTGTGAGCTACCGCCCTTCGCTCGTTGCCATGTAGTAATATCTGCAGGTATTTTCTGAGTTCCCTGGTGGTTACATACAAGGTGTTCTATTTATCAGGTCTTTGAGGAATTAGAGTTACTCTGATGTCAGTGAGCTATGGACAGTCAAAAAGATGATGTTCTACTGTTTCATGTGGGTGTTCACAGAGTGGACATGCTGGAGTTTGGTTTCGTTGTATTCTATTGATGTGATTGTTCAGTGGTACATGGAAGGTTCTCAGTCTGAAGATGGTGGTTAGGTCTGTTCTTCTTTGAGTCTTCTTTGTTGCTAAGAGGGTCTGGCCTTGGTATGTATTTGTTTGCTTGCTTGCGTTCGCCCGATGACTTAAGGAGTGTACCTCGTCATCATCCGCCCTTAAAAGGGCGTTAAGTAGGCGTGTCTGCGTTGTGTTGTGGTTTACAGTATAACTGTGATATGTGCGCCTTTCGGCCCAACACATCCGACTTCAGCATGACCTTTTTGAGTACTGGGTTGTCTTCCCTATTCGATCCCTACTCGCTTGGCCAGACTAGACAGGTTAGTCTGTTACTAGAGGCATCACGGAGAGGTGGAGCAAGGGTCTGGATGGTTCTGGTTCACCGATCCTGGCGCAAGCCATCAGCTGTGGGTCGCTGACAACGTCCAGCTCTGGTGCAGGGAGGCGCGCCTTCGCCTCCAAGGTATGTATTTAAAAAGATCTCTTCCTGTTTTTCCAATGTCCCATCCATTAAGCCAATCTCCACTATTGTTAAAGTTTATGATTTATTTGGCTTTGTTTATGAGATATCGGTGCCAAATTGTGCCTGTATAGATCATTTCCTATCTAATGTATCTACCGTGTCATTTTCTGGAATGTTGGAGTGTCCTAGGATCCATTGCAACACTAGCCTTATGTCATGCCTGTTAATGAGATTATCTATGTCTTTGGTCAGCTGATGAGTTCTGGAATGGTTATGTTACTTCTTAGCACCTGCAGGGAAGATTTGGAACTAGTAAAATGAATATATTTCTTTCTTTCATTGTATGGTATCAAAAACAGTATTTGAATGGAAGCGAATCATGGGCAGTAGACAAACTTTTTGAGTACTGGGTTGTCTTCCCTATTCGATCCCTACTCGCTTGGCCAGACTAGACAGGTTAGTCTGTTACTAGAGGCATCACGGAGAGGTGGAGCAAGGGTCTGGATGGTTCTGGTTCACCGATCCTGGCGCAAGCCATCAGCTGTGGGTCGCTGACAACGTCCAGCTCTGGTGCAGGGAGGCGCGCCTTCGCCTCCAAGGTATGTATTTAAAAAGATCTCTTCCTGTTTTTCCAATGTCCCATCCATTAAGCCAATCTCCACTATTGTTAAAGTTTATGATTTATTTGGCTTTGTTTATGAGATATCGGTGCCAAATTGTGCCTGTATAGATCATTTCCTATCTAATGTATCTACCGTGTCATTTTCTGGAATGTTGGAGTGTCCTAGGATCCATTGCAACACTAGCCTTATGTCATGCCTGTTAATGAGATTATCTATGTCTTTGGTCAGCTGATGAGTTCTGGAATGGTTATGTTACTTCTTAGCACCTGCAGGGAAGATTTGGAACTAGTAAAAATGAATATATTTCTTTTCTTTCATTGTATGGTATCAAAAACAGTATTTGAATGGAAGCGAATCATGGGCAGTAGACAAACAAATTAAAAGACGATTAGAGGTCATAGAAATGTGATTTCTCAGAAGAATGGTGAAAGTTCCCTGACAAAGCTAAAAAGACCAATGAGGAAATTCTCAAAGAGGCCAACACAAAAAGGGAAACCCCTAAAAAACATCAGAAAGAAACAATCAACATTTTTCGGGCACATCATGAGGCGAGGAAAGTTGGAATTCTTGGTTACAACTGGCAAAATAGAAGGAAAGAGAGATTGCGGACGACAAAGAGAAAAAAATACTGGATAGCTTGGTGTCATGGCATGGAAAACAGTCAACAACAGAACTGATACGATGCACTGTAGATAGAAGATTGTGGAAGGACATGATCGCCTACGCCAACCGGTATGGCACATGATAATGATGAGATGGTAAACAGCCTAAGGCTGTTACTTCTGCTACGTAATTGTTGCAGACCACACCACATATCCACACAGTTCTTATGCTGTTCTATCTGGATAATGTATGGAAATCCCATATCCGGCTTGCACATTGTGTGTTCACATTTATTACATATGGTATGAAGCTTTAAAGTAGCAGATTTTCAACTTTTTATTGCAATAACATAGATATTCAATATAAAAAGCATGCGGCGAAGCAAACTCTCAATGTAATATTGATTAACAGATTCTGATACGTTATTTGATTACTTGGTTATGGAAGGCCCCGGTATCACTGCAAACGAATTAATATCCATAATTGCTCAACTGTCCGTTCCAGTGGAATCATCCGAATTAATATCTCATCTCTCAAACAATGAAAGGTAACTGTAGTCACCATCGTAGCAGTCTCAGCACACCCCAAAAGACATAAGGCGAAACCGCGCAGAAAGTGAACAAAGCCAACGGTTCCCTGTCATACGATATCATCATTCATCGTAAACAATTGGAATATCGAAACATGATCAAAACGGATGAGACACACAGCTCATGGTGTGCACAGAGCACTTAACTCAGTAGCTCCTGCAGCAAGCCGGACTTGGAATATGAGGAAACTGCAACCAGGAACACTTTTCATGCATATCCTTCAATGGTTCCTGCCGCCTATCCACCATATACCGGAAGTTCACGTCCTCCTGAAAATGATGATCGTCATATTTGTTTAAAATGTATAGCGCTTGATGATGTTAGAACATCGTTGTTGACTCCAATTACGAACATATAAACACACAGTTAGTCGTCAAATCAAAACGTTCAACGGTCAAGCATATATTTAAACAGACAAATATGAATAAAAAAGTTTGGTTGGTCGGTTGCGTTCGCCCGATGACTAAAGTATTCTAGAGTATCATGGTAGACTAGAATATTCCTCTTCATCATCCGCCCTTACAAGGACGTAGTGGACGTGTCTGCGTTGTGTTGAACCTTCACAACGACTTCATTGACGTCGACTTCAGCACGAATAAACAAGTTTGTTTGTAATAGGTTTTTAAGACAACTTCTATGAACCTATGAGATCTAACTACTCATGTTAAGGGATATATCACTCTCACGAGGACATAAACCATTTGCACGAGAACCCACTTTCATTGTTTCCCTCTTGTTTTAAAGAGAAACCCCTTGATTTTTACAGTTTAAAGTAATAAAACTGACCATCACTGTAAAGGAGATGGTATCTGTGAAACACATACATCACACTGGTATCACCCATCAACACTCGCTTAATTCACTGTTTGTGACTTGTATCATGATATAAGCTAATGCATGATTTTTTTAGCGCTGGCGCACTTAGCTGCTCACAGTCATTTATGCTGTGTCAATATTTAAATTAAGTGGAATGTTTCCCTGTGCAGTTCTTGGTGTAATCCAGTTATTTTCTCTTACATCTACCTCTCTTGCATTTCGCTTTTCAATGCATTAGACTTGAGCAAGTCGTTACAACATGTCTGTACTGGCATATTTTAATGTTCATTACACAACTGTTTGTTAAATGGTTTAGTCTTCTTCTTCTTTTTAGCTCTCCGTGGAGCACGGGTTTTCAACAAACACTTTCCAAGCCGTTCTGTTCTTGCAGTTCTTTTAAGATCATTCCATGTCTTTCCCATCCTCTTCATTACTGCTTCCACCTGTCTTTCCAAGAATATTTTGATCTTCTTCTTTGTCTCTTCCGCTGAGGGTTCCTAAATAGGACCTGCCATGCAATTCTCTCAGTTGGCTTCCGCAGTGTGTGTCCTGTCCTGTGCCATCATTTTCGTTGTATTTCTTTATCCACTGGTATTCGACTGGTGCTTTCCGTAATCCTACGTTAGTGATTTTATCTTGCTATTTCCATTCTTCTATTTTGCGGAAGCATCCATTAATGAATGTTCGTAACTGTAATTTGTGTTGTTCTCAATGTTTCACAGCCATATTATATGACTGATGTAACATTGGAGTTGAACATTTTTATTTTTACATTTTGCCTAATTTCTTTGCATTTTCATATGTTACATAGTGCAAAGAAGGCTCCTCTTGCTTACTTTATCATTATTTTCGGATAACATTCTATGTCCACACTTCTTTGTCTATATTACTCCCAAGATATATGTACGATTGTAGGTCTAGGAGAGATATTTCTCTTAGTATTATTTAGTTATTGCCAACTGCTTTAATCCTCATGACTTTGGTCTTGTCTCAATTTATTTATTTTAGGGAGCCGCCATAGCTTCGTGTGTGAACGTGGATTTGCACGCCAAAATAGGTAGAGACGGAATTGGTGCAGTGTGGTGCGAAGGGAGAGGAGAGTGACGTAAAAAGTAGGATGACGTAGTTTTTGGTCAGTTAGGAATCTGAGTCAGTTAGTGAGGGACGGTTTGTCAAGAGAGAGCTAGAGTGAGAAGACAGTGAGATGTGGGGTTGGGCAGTTGAAGGGAGGCAGTACTCGGGGATGCAGCCAAGATGGGTGCACTGAGACCTGATAGCCTGATGTCCATTGATTGAAGTCCAACATGGAGGGCTCTGACTGCCTCTGATCCTGATGGTTTACCTAAGCAACAGTATTGCCCAGCACTGGCCTTCATTGCAGATGGATTCAATGTTAAGTACTCTTGCGTTACTATTATAGAGAGAAACAGTTGTAGTTGTGATCTGATAAGTAAAGGACAGTTTATGTAATAATGAGCGAGACAGTTCTAGTGTAATTAATGTTCAGTAGACTGGTGTTACCAGTGTCGATGTAACAGATTTAGTTGTGAAACTTATAAACCAAGGACCAATGATATGGGTGTGAGTGGGAATCGCACGACCACCTGTAGGGGTCACATTTACAGTAACGTAGGAAAACGAGGTGAGTGTATGTATTGCGTCTCATAAGGACAGTAAGGTGAGAAGCATAGCTGAAAAACATATTGTTGTGGATGTGTTCAATGTTTTGCACAGGAATTCTTCACAATTAAACTTTGATTCGTGTTGTTAATTGGCGTTCAATTGACTGATTATTCCATCAAATAGTATATGTCTGTGCCTAGCGAAGAACGCAAGATGGGTGGACCACCGAACATGTGCCCGTTAAAGTCGAAACAATCTTAGCAAGTGAACAGCACGAGGTACTTCATTATACGATCACGAAAGACGGACAATTGTATGAAGGAGCTGTGGATAAGTCCAGCATCAATAAGGAGCATCGAGCAAGCAGAAGGCAGGTTAAAGACTTAGATAAAGAAACATCACAGTACCAGACCTGCACACGTGGTTAGTGAACTGGACTACAAAGGACAAGAGGCCGGGTTCGATCCTGATCGATGATTTCCGGGTTCACCCAGCCTTAAATGGGTCCCAGATTTTTTCTGGGAAAGTAAAGTAGCACGGACGTAATACCAATCACATTGCCCCAAAAATCATGTGCCGAAAGTCTATAAAAATTAGGTTCACTAAAACCATATTCCCTATACGCCACTTGGCGTGACAGGGCTCTTTACTTTACTTTCTTTTTATTTTAAACCCCAGCTGTTGTGATCTCTCTCATGTATGCTCATCTTATCTTGCATCTGTTGATGATTATGTAATAGGAGAGCTATGTCATCAGCAAAGTTTAGGTATTCAAATTGCATGGTCAGTGACCACTGGATTTAATTTCTGTTATTCAGCAACTTCCAAAGCATTCTGACTAAACTCTCAAATACCTTTTCGTAATTTATTAATTCGATATAAAGTGGGGACTGTAGTTCCAAGCTTTGTTCAAATATTATTCAGAAGGTAGTTATTTGATCAGTTCATAATCTTTTTTTTTTCTTGTTGTCTAAAACCCACTTGTTCATTTCTTAAATGTTTCTCTGAAGCCTCTTTTAGTCTCTCCTGAATGGCTCTGCTTAGTATTTTTACTGGCAATAAACAAGAATTCTTAAAAATACTCTTTCCATCTCTTCATTCTATATTACTAGCCCCTATATTACTATGCAAATTCCCTTTCGTATCCTTAATAGAGGCATTGATCTGATTGTATGTTCCTCTTAATTTCTTCGTGCTGTTTTACAGTTATTTCATATTTCCTATATTTGCGTCTCCACTGCCTCCTTCTCTAGTTCATCTATATATTCTCTCTAAAATTTTAGTAGCTCTGGTAAATTTGTTTAGATCGGAAACGTGACTTGATATATTATGTCAAGTATTATATCACGTATCATATCAAGTATATAAAGTATATTCCTTTTCAGTGATTATAAGAGACATTATTTTTCTTTATGTGTGTAATATTTGTGATTAAAAATATGATTAATTTGCACAAGTAAGGGTAAAATTTGTTCATTTTAAATTATTTATCAGCATAAACCTTTCTGGACTAAAACAACAATAGCATAAACAAAAATGAAGTGTTCTAGAATGTTCTCATGTTTGTACAGTATCAAAAATGTGAATCATCCCAAAACATAGCAATCTCAAGAATTACTAAAATGTATTTCCACATGACATGTTCATTCACACATGTAGCAACATGTGTATGATTGTAACTAGAATGCCACATGGAGACTAAATCAAATCAGTCTTGCTTACAAATATCATAAACTTTTAAAGGGCGACCTGTATTTCCAGCTATCAATGATTTTGAGAACTCCCTCACTTGTGATACGATCCCTTCACAAGCTTCCTGGAATCTACAATAACACTTTCATTCTTAGGACTGTTTGTAAAGCTACACTTAGCATACAGTGTTTCACAAACATATAGAAAAAGCGGCTTTGCCAAACCTACACTGTTTCCTAAAATATTTATTGTCTTATTTTGTAGCGACCGGCTCGTTGTGACGTAGTCTCTACCAACCTAAACGGTAGCTTACAATATGACAACATTATTTGACCATTCGTCCAGACTAAAAATAAACTGGAAACCAAACTCAGCCGTCTATAGTAGTAAGGCTAGAGGGCAGCAATAAATTTGCTCAATGTCACGTTTTCAGCTGTGCAAGCAGCGGGCGGTTGTCGATAGAATGACACCAGTTCAAATAGCTGAAGACGTCACGATAGTGGGGATTCTGTGGTATGTTCCTCTCTGTCCGTTGGCTCCACTGTAGATGGCTGTAGATAATGTATGCGAAATTCATTTAATTCTTTTAGCTAGTTTTTTTTTTCCTACTGGTTTGTATTCCCCACAAAGTTTAAACATGACGTTTTCGTCCTTTCCTTTATTATCTTCCAAATGTTTGTTATACAGTGAAGGTGGTAATATTCCATGGTCTCATGATTATTCATTTTGAAAAAAAAAAAGAAGAAAACTCTTATAAAAGGTGACTGCGTATCATTCACATCTGCAATGACTCAACCTACTGCCTGAGTACAGGTGCATACAGATGCATTCTTCATTATGCTACATTCAATTGTCATTACATACAATAAACTATTATACAATGATATGTTATGTTATATATCATTCTCTGCTGTATTTTGAAGTGTTATATTATAACTAATTAATACAATTGGCAATAACCAAATAAAATTAGGAGAAATACATCTACTAGACATACAATCGTACATATATCTGGGCAGTAATATAGATAAATTGGGAGGAACAGAAAATGATACCAAAATAAGGATATCAAAAGCAAGAGGAGCTTTCATTGCACTGGGAAACATGGAAATCCAAACAAATTAGGTTAAATACAAAAATAAAAATTTTCAACTCAAATGTTAAGTCGGTCCTATTATATGGCTGTAAAACATGGAGAGCAACAAAATTGACAATCACGAAGATACAGACTTTCATTAATGGATGCTTACGCAGAATAAAAGGATGGAAATGGCAGGACAAAATCACTAACATAGAATTATGGAAACGTACCAGTCAAATACCAGTGGGTACAGAGATACAGCGAAGACGATGGCGCTGGATAGGACACACACTAAGGAAGCCAACTGAGAGTATTACACAACAGGCCCTTTTTTGGAATCCCCAGGGGAAAAGACAAAGAGGAAGACCAAGGAATTCTTGGAGAAGACAGATAGAAGCAGAGATGAAGATGATGGGGAAGACATGGAATGATCTTAAAAGAATGGCAAAAAACAGAATGACTTGGAAAATGTTTGTTGAAGACCTATGCTCCACAGGGAGCTAAAATGGTAGAAGAAGAAGAAAATATTATAACTGCTATAACCTCTAATTCCTTTCATTTCTGTCTTAAGCAAGTGTCGGGCATGTTGTGATGGCATTGGTGACATAGTCATTTCCCTCAGTTTCTCTCTCTTTTGGCTTTTATTTTTGAGAGTGACTAACTCAACACCTTTTTAATTGCTGATTGCGTCTTCCCATCTTGTCTACTGTATTTAATAATTCAAATAAGATCGGTTTGACGCGGCCGTTTCGCCTGATGTATTATTACTTTACGTTTCGTCTTTAGGTTCAGAAGATCTTTGCAGGAACAAACATGCTGCTGCTTCTGTTGTGAACATCCATTTGTAGCTTGTTAAATGTTAATATGCTATGTTTGACTCATAGAAGCGGAAAGTTGGAATACTTGGTTACAACTGGCAAAATTCAGGGACAGAGAGATCGCGGACGACAAGGAGAAAAGATAGCTTGGTGTTTTGGCATGGTAAACAGTCAACAACAGATTTGATACGATGAACTATGGATAGAAGATTGTCTAAGGACATGATGGCATACGCCAACCGATATAACACATTATGATGATGATGTTTGATTATACTCCAATTTAATGTTATGTTATGTTTTGTTATGTTTTGTTATACTGAAACTGAAAATCTACAATTGTGTTTTTTTATATTTAAAAAAATATTAAGAATTGAGTTGAGAGAGAAGTAAACAAGCAGCAGTTGAAATTCAATAAATGTATAGTTTTAAAACAATTGTGACAAGATAAATGGAGATAAGCACAAACATAAAATATAAAGTAAAAAAAAAAGTAAAGCGCCATGTCACGCCAAGTGGCGTATATGGAATATGGTGATAGTGACCATAATTTTTACAGACCTTGAGCACACGATTTTTTGGAGCAATGTGGTCGGTATTACGCCCGTGCAGCTTTACCTTCCCAGAAAACAAAATCGGTACCCATTTAAGACTGGTTGAACCCGGAACCGTCGATCAGGATTGAACCCGACCTCTTGTCCTTTGTAGTCCAGTTCACTAACCACTGAGCTATTGCGGCTCCAAATATAAAATATAAAAAGTAAAAGTAAAGTACCCCCCGTCACGCCAAGTGACGTATAGGGAATATGGTGTTAGTGACCATAAATTTTACAGACCTTCGGCACATGATTTTTAGTGTAATGTGTCAGTATTACGCCCGTGCCGCTTTACTTTCCAGGAAAAAAATTTGGTACCCATTTAAGGCTCTGTGAACCCGAATGCCGTCGAATGGGATCGAACCCTACTTCTTGTCCTGTGTTGCCCAGTTCACTAACCACTGAGCTATCGCGACTCCAAATATAAAATATATAAAATATTAAATACTATGCATGGCCGCGAGAAAGAGTTGTGCGGAGTATGTAAAATAAACATAATGTTGTATCTTGCAGCTGAACTATTTGGTTATTTTGTTGACCTTTGTATGTTTTTTCATGTGTGTCTGATGAAGGCTTTTGTCGAAAGTTGTTTGTCTCGTCTTTGTACTAATTTAGCGGCTTGATAGAAATGTATGTTTACTTAACAAGATAAATTATTGTTTTATGCACCTAAAATGACATAATAACCTACAGGTAGGTAATCTTTTGAAGAGAAAATACTAGCCAAAAGAGGGAGTGACAGGCAAGGTGTAAAATGGAGGGACAACACCACGAGATGAGTAGGAGAAGTTGTAATACCGCATACAATTAATGTAAGAGACAGAGGCATTGATGTAAGAGACGGGGTGAAATAGCAATCAATGGTAGCCAATCTTCATGTACAGAAGGCAAAGTATCATAAAAGCTGTGCTCTGTTATGTCATATATTTTTTGGACCGCTTTAATTCATACCACATTACCTTACGTTCATCACTTCATTACCGTACGTCTATCACTACATTACCGTACGTTCATCACTACATCACCTTACATACATCACTAGATTACCGTATTTCATCACTATATTACCTTACGCCCATCATTACATTACCTTACGTCCACCACTACATTACCTTACGTCCACCACTATATTACATTACGTTCATCACTACATTAACTTACGTTCATCACTACATTACCTTACGTTCATCACTACATTACCTTACGTTCATCACTACATTACCTTACGTTCATCACTACATTACGTCCATCACTACATTACCTTACGTACATCACTACATTACCTTACGTTCATCACTACATTACCTTATGTTCATCACTACATTACCTTACGTACATTACCTTACGTACATCACTACATTACCTTACGTACATCACGACATTACCTTAAGTCCATCACTACATTACCTTACGTTCATCACTACATTATCTTACGTTCATCACTACATTTCCTTAAGTTCATCACTACATTACCTTACGTACATCACTACATTACCTTACTTACATCACGACATTACCTAAAGTCCATCACTACATTACCTTACGTACATCACTACATTACCTTACGTTCATCACTACATTACCTTAAGTTCATCACTACATTACCTTACGTACATCACGACATTACCTTACGTTCATCACTACATTACCTTACGTACATCACTACATTACCTTACGTACATCACTACATTACCTTACGTACATAACGACATTACCTTAAGTCCATCACTACATTACCTTACGTTCATCACTACATTATCTTACGTTCATCACTACATTACCTTAAGTCCATCGCTACATTACCTTACGTACATCACTACATTACCTTACGTTCATCACTACATTACCTTAAGTTCATCACTACATTACCTTACGTACATCACGACATTACCTTAAGTCCATCACTACATTACCTTACGTTCATCACTACATTATCTTACGTCCATCACGACATTTCCTTACGTTCATCACTACATTACCTTTCGTTCATCACTACATTACCTTTCGTTCATCACGACATTACCTTACGTTCATCACTACATTACCTTACGATCAACACTACATTACCTTACTTTCATCACGATTTCCTTACATTCATCACTACATTACCTTACGTTCATCACTACAATACCTTACGTTCATCACGACATTACCTTACGTTCATCACTACATTACCTTACGTTCATCACTACATTACCATAAGCCCATCACTACATTACCTTACGTTCATCACGACATTTCCTTAAGTTCATCACGACATTACCTTACGTACATCACTACATTACCTTACGTTCATCACTACATTACCTTACGTCCATCACTACATTACCTTATGTTCATCACTACATTACCTTTCGTTCATCACGACATTACCTTTCGTTCATCACTACATTACCTTTCGTTCATCACGACATTACCTTACGTTCATCACTACATTACCTTACGATCAACACTACATTACCTTACTTTCATCATGATTTCCTTACATTCATCACTACATTACCTTACGTTCATCACTACATTACCTTACGTTCATCACGACATTACCTTACGTTCATCACTACATTACCTTACGTTCATCACTACATTACCATAAGCCCATCACTACATTACCTTACGTTCATCACGACATTTCCTTAAGTTCATCACGACATTACCTTACGTACATCACTACATTACCTTACGTTCATCACTACATTACCTTACGTCCATCACTACATTACCTTATGTTCATCACGACATTACCTTATGTCCATCACGACATTACCTTACGTTCATCTCTACACAACCTTACGTTCATCACTATATTACCTTACGTCCATCACTAAATTACCTTATGTTCATCACTACATTACCTTACGTTCATTACTACATTACGCAGGCAGATTTCAAGAACAGGTCGTTGCACAATCATGTTTTGGTCTCCGTTGTGCCACAGAACATTCCAGGTCAAATTAAGATGTGGGGGGGGGAGGGAGAAAAACTTAAAAAGAACTTAGGCATGTACGTAATTCTTCTTACTTCTCCTGTTTCTACGTTTCAACTCCCAATAGAGCACAGGTCTACAATAAACACTTTCCTAGCCGTTATGTTTCTTGCCATTCTTTTAAAATCATACATTGTCTTCCCCAAGATATTCATCTCTGCTTCCTTCTGTCTTCTCCAAGAATATTTTGGTTTTCCTCTTTCTATTTTTCTTTGGTGGTTCAGAAGAAGGGCCTGCTGTGTGATACTCTCAGTGGGTTTGTGTCCTTTCTAGAGCCATCGTCTTCGTTGTATCTCTTAGTCCGCTGGTATTTGATGGTACTTTTCCACAATTCTACGTTAGTGATTTTGTCCTGCTATTTCCATCCTTTTATTCTGCGCACGCATCCATTAATAAAGGTCTGAAAATTCATGAATGTCATTTTTCTTGCTCTCTATGTTTCTAAGCCATATAAAAGGACTGCCTTAACATTGGAGTTTAACATTTTTATTTTTGTATTTAACATATGTTGGACATTATAGTGAAAGAAAGCAAAAATAAAGGACTCACCCTTAATAGCAAAAAGACAGAGGTAATGGTAACAACAAAGAAAGAGACATCACCTCAGTGCAAAATAAAGACAAGTGGAACAATATTAAAACAGGTAAATGAATTTAAATATTTGGGAACTTTGTTAACCTCAGACGGAAGATGTACAAAAGAGGTGAGATGCAGAATGGCTCAGGCAAAAGCAGCTTTCCAAAAAATGAGGAAGATACTATGCAATCCATTTTTGACAATAGAAACAAGAAAAGAGTTCTTAAATGTTACGTAGAGCCAGTCTTAACATATGGATGCGAACCCCCGCCCCAATGTTTGGGAAGCACTGATTTTTTTTCCGTGGAAAAAAGTGAGTGGTAGCAGTTGGTGATGACTTTGGAAAAATGTGTAAGCAAATACAGAATATCATGTTTCGTAAATATCAATGATCTGTCTATTTTAAAAAATGTATGCGCGACTATGAAGCGTGTCCACATATGTGCATAACAACCTCCCTGTGAGGAGATAAGCAGACAGTCATCGGCAAACAACTCATCTGCTGCACGGCACAAACAAATAAATGCTCCGCCACGTAGATCTTAATCTCAGCACGCTTGCTTTGATCGATATTTGAAGGCTAAGTATAATCTACTTATAAATCTGCATTATTGATGTGGAATATACATAATTATAATAATTTATTGAGCTGTCCATGTCAGTTTGAATACTGACTCTTGAATTGTTTGTTATTAAGTATTAGCTGAAGTGGTATCAAACAACGAATATTGGCACATAGAAGTTTAATCTTTAGTTTTAAATTATCTTATGGTTTATTTCTCCTTAACTTTTTGTATACATATGTACCAATTTAGACCTATTCTCGAGACATTAGATCACATGCTCGCCGCTAATTTGTTAAAATAATAATAACTGTTAATAATGCATCTAAACATTCGTTGAAAATTGTCCATTATGTTAAAGTTTACTGACCACGTCATAAGCCTTTGTTATAATGAACGAACGAATTTCCTGACTGAATGGCAAACCTCCTACGCTAAGGTTCTTTGTCGTCTTTATGGTAAATAAAGAAATATGGATTTTAATTAGTTTGCAGTGATACCCGGGCCTTCCATAACCAGAGAAATGTTACAAAATTTGATAGCTATTCTTGAACTCAAGCTGGGATTGGCGATTTTCAAAAGCCTTCTGCCTTTTAAATGTTTGTACTTTTTAACAGGCTGTTATCTGACGTTCTCTTGATAACTGTCTCCTTTACTACGCCATTATCCTCGTATCCGTTAGCCTTTATAAACGTTTCGTTCACATAATTAACTAGGAAGTTATTGCGTTGGTTTGGTCACAGTTATTCAGATCTGAAATAGCGAACTAACTGCCGTTATCAAGTTCCAAATATCGTCTATATGCGTTTTGTTTCAAATTAAAAATGGTAAAAATATAAATGAAATGAAATATAAAATGTTACAAAGCATAAACATAATGTTAATGTGACGTCTGTATAATTGACGTAATATTTTTAACCGCCAGAAGCACTGGTTCGAAGAATACGTGTTCATGTGATCTACATCTTGTATCGTGTCTACTTACATTTCAACGATATTTCATTTATCCACTCTCAATAATTCCGTTTCAATATTTTTTAATGAAACAACCAAATTCCTTCCGTTCATTTGTTACTTCTCTGTATAAGCTTATGTGCTATATAATCTGTTCATATGTTTCATCCGATTCTAAGCGCTTGGCCTTATGTCTTTTGACGTGTGCTGTAGCTGCTCAGATGGGGACTCTAGCTGCCTTTCTTTCTTTGCTTGGATCCATCATTAAGATGAGATTTAATTCGGATGATTCCACTGGCACAGGAGTAGCACAGTTGTGGATTGTAATTCGTTTGCAGTGATACCGGGGCCATCGACTAACCATAACCATTACCCATAACCCTCAGAGTTCAGACAACACTGTTGGTTGCGGCCAGCTTCCTCCTACTGCTCGTTATGAATTGTTAGGAATCGTCCACTCTCTGATATTCTCTATCTATCTTTTCATCTGTTTTTAACTATACCAATTCGTCCATTCACGGCTTCCTGAAAGGTAGTTTGTTTTTTAATGTTTGATTAGACTGGACGAGCTGTGTATATTGTCATACCACTTTAACATGTCATTTCTCAGGACGGTCAGAGCTTCTTGTGGTCACGCTTCTTTCAATCATCTTCTTGTTTCTTGAACAAAGAATTACTTCGGATCCTACTCTTCTTCAAATAGCAAGTTGCAAATTGTTTTCATTCCTTGTAGACACAGTTTAGCGGTCTGTGACATGGAAGTCGGATTGTCTTCAATCCTTATAGACACAGTTTAGCGGTCTGTGACATGGAAGTTAGGTTGTCTTCAATCCTTATAGACACAGTTTAGCGGTCTGTGACATGGAAGTCGGATTGTCTTCAATCCTTATAGACACAGTTTAGCGGTCTGTGACATGGAAGTTAGGTTGTCTTCTATCCTTATAGACACAGTTTAGCGGTCCGTGACATGGAAGTCGGATTGTCTTCAATCCTTATAGACACAGTTTAGCGGTCCGTGACATGGAAGTCGGGTTGTCTTCAATCCTTATAGACACAGTTTAGCGGTCTGTGACATGGAGTCGGGTTGTCTTCTATCCTTATAGACACAGTTTAGCGGTCTGGGACATGGAAGTTAGGTTGTCTTCAATCCTTATAGACACAGTTTAGCGGTCCGTGACATGGAAGTCGGGTTGTCTTCTATCCTTATAGACACAGTTTAGCGGTCCGTGACATGGAAGTCGGGTTGTCTTCAATCCTTATAGACACAGTTTAGCGGTCTGTGACATGGAAGTCGGGTTGTCTTCAATCCTTATAGACACAGTTTAGCGGTCTGTGACATGGAAGTCGGGTTGTCTTCAATCCTTATAGACACAGTTTAGCGGTCTGTGACATACAGGACGGGTTGTCTTATATCTTTATAGGCACAGTTTAGCGGTCTGTGACATGGAGAACGGGGTATCTACTGTACTCGTATACACAGTTTAATTGCCTGTTTATTGTTGTTTTCTTTTCTTTTAAACTCATGTGTTCGCGCTTATTTCCACTAATAACTAACGACTGATTGATCTAAACATGTCACATTATTAATTGTTTCCCAATAATCCTGAAAACATTTGCCAGTGTAAATGCTAAATTGATATATTCACTAATGTCAGATTCTTTTTTTTTAAATTGCAATTTACTTTGGTTAACTATTTTAGGTACACGTTGGTCAATTTTGACATCGGGGCTTAAGTTGTATATCTTTGTCATCAAAATTGATTTATGTTTCATTACTAGATTCTATCAAGGGCTTTCTTTGAAATATATACTGTAATTTATATACGATTTATGGCCCTAGAAGCATTTCTACCACCGTTACTAAAAACTTTTTTTTTGGTCTGATTTAAACTATACTGCCGACAGTCTAACTATTTTTCTGTGGTTCATCATCTCATGTATTCTTTGTTTGTATTTGGTAAGTTTTTGTCCTTGTTAAACTGAGGATTGTTAATCTACTTTTTTTTCGCTCTCAAGTCAAATAAACTTTAATTCGACATTTGTGAGGACCATATTTGTCTTCTCTTTTCAACTCCTATTTACGTAGCTAAGTTCATTGTCTGTGTCGGGAACAACATCAATGAAGTAGAATAAAGCCTTGACAAATCTGGTCCACTGATCAAATATGAATCGCTGATGAAATCAACTCATTCACTATGCATTCACTGGCCCCGTTTCTGTCTGCATTATCTCGATAGGAACAATAAGTGCCCCATTTAAATGATTGTTCTGTTGTGTACACCATCTACATCCTGTATAGCTATTGGGTATTCTTGATAGCGATAACAAACCCAATTATAAATAGACGCGTATAATAACAAATAAACTTCCATTAAATAGGTCACTGAGATAAACGTAAATGAGAACCAAACGTAATTAATAATATCAGCGTCAGCGTAAATGAAAAGTATACTACATAGGCAGCACTTAGAAACAATGATTCAAATATGCCGTGCATTACCACTAGTGATGGTTCCAAAATAGAAATCATTAGAATTATGCAGATAATACCCGCTTTAACAAGACCGAAAACGATGTGGCTAAATCAATCAATTAACTTATCAATCAATGAATAAACCAATTAACTTATCAATCAGTCAATGAATAAACCAATTAACATATCAATCAATCAATGAATAAACCAATTAACTTATCAATCAATCAATGAATAAACCAATTAACTTATCAATCAATCAATGAATAAACCAATTAACTTATCAATCAATCAATGAATAAACCAATTAACTTATCAATCAATCAATGAATAAACCAATTAACTTATCAATCAGTCAATCAATAAACCAATTAACTTATCAATCAATCAATGAATAAACCAATTAACTTATCAATCA
>JAVIAB010000139.1:27857460-27899960 GCA_032433765.1 Megaustenia siamemsis
CAATCAGTATTGTCAGTCACTTGTATCACTCTCTCCATAGCACAGCTTTTTCCCAATAATTATATTTTCCCCTTGTATTTTGTTGAATAAACTTTCCAGCTCTGTCCAAATCTGTTCACACTTCATAAAACATGTTTCTACTTTTCTTATTCATGAACTTCCCATCCTCCATCTACTTCGTTTTGCATGTGAATTCCGAACAAGACCAACGATGTAATTTGTCTAAACCGGTTTTAATAATGGACCTTGTACCAACATAACAATTTACCTAATCTTTTTAGTCTCTTATATTAATAATTGAGTCTATAATTTATTCTCTTATTTTTGTAGTCGTCATTCTCTGTGATTTCATAACATGTTATCTTATTGTGACTCGAACTCTCTCTGAAACCGTAAGTAAAGTAAGAAAAGTAAAGTACCCCCGTTACGCCAAGTGGCGTGTATGGTATATGGTGTTAGTGACCATAAATTTTACAAACCTTCGGCACATGATTCTTGGGGTAATGTGGTGCGCCCGTGCCGCTTTACTTTCCCAGAAAAAAATCCGATACCCATTATAGGCTGTCAGTTGGGATCGAACCCTACCTCTTGTCCTTTGTAGTCCAGTTCACTAACCAATGAGCTATCGCGGCTCCCACTGAGCTATCGCAGCTCCCGTCTCTGAAACCGTACTTCATTATATTATCTTGACAGATACCTCTGACATTGTAATCCCTACTCTTATTCTGATATAATAGCTCTGTGATTCCCAATTCATTCAAGTTTTTTTGACACTTTCCCAAATTCCGTAATTCCGCCTCTTATTTTCACATATATCCTTCACTATCCTTCCATGAACCGCTCCTATTTTTTGAAGAACTGTTATTCTCTCTGATCCCAAAAGACCTTCTCTTATTTGGACAGTCATTATTCTCTCTGATTCCAAAACACACAATAATATTTTCATTGCCTTTCAAATTATAAATTTGAATTAGTTTGCTTTTAGATGATACAAATCGGACACATTTCACTTGTAAATATTGTATTTCTTCCTGGTTTATTCTCCGCATTAAACCGCATTCTTCCATTAAACGTTTACAATTTAGTTCACTACTTAAATGGAACTATTTTATTTATGTGGATCAATGACCGGTCAACAAACTAACCAGTCATATGTATATATGGATCGTTTCGTCTTGTCAGACGGTTTCTATCTATCTGTCTGTCTATCTATCTATTGTCCTTTCGAGCCGAAGACGGCACATAGGGCAGAACCACAATCTCAAAAACAGAAACCTTGCGTGCCAAAGTGGCACATATTGCAGAGATCACTGCTCTAAAATATATGGTGCTGTTTCCATAACAATACTTTTTACAATGACAGCTTGTCAGTCCATTGATCAACTCCTTAGTCACCTCTTACGACATGCCTGGAAGGTCACAGTGTCATTATTATTTACTTCCGTCATAATGAGGCCCCGGTAACACAAAGGATCAGACGGTTTAGTGGTGGCTATTATGTTGTTGTTTTTTTTAGAGGGGGGGGGGGAGGTTTTGTTTTTGTCGAACAGTTTCTTTCATGGCTGATTTTACAATGTTTGACAAACACACACGGCCACAGAATGAACAAGCCTACTCATATTAATCCAACCAGTAAATCACACAATTTAATCACTACAAATAATTACATCGACATCTCCTTATTTCCAACTGCATTGTCTTTACTTGGACACTTCTATCCAGTAGCGAGAGTTTAAAAAGAGTTCAGAATTTCACCGTGAAACTGTTTAATCTAAGAAGGAATACTCCGGTCACGTTCACAGCCATACCGATGAAAATTCATGACCTGTAACTGAATAGTGGAATGGATACAACAGGTAGTAGACGTCAATGATTGCATGATTCAGCTCAAAGGAAGTACACCTGTAACTGTCACACAATACAATCTGTAGCTTTCATACTTGAATTTGTAATGTTCTGACAACAAGAGAGATAGAAGCTGTCAGCGACTCATAGCTGATGGTGCGTTCCAGGACCGGTAAACCAGAACCATACCGACCTTACCCCACCTCCTAGTAACGGACTGGCAATTCTAAAAAAAAAAAGGAAAAGAAGTGATAGATTGAAGTACTAGTGTAAACACATAGGACAATACACAAACATAAAGTAGCAGCGGTATGGTACTAGTAAAGAAGTAAAGGCATTAAGATGCACCAAGATGCGAAGCTGCCGTAAAGCTAATGATAATAGCAATTCTAAAAACAAAAGAAAAAAGTGGTATGGTAGTAACAGACTAGAGAGATATACAGCCTGAAAGTTTAAATAATGACAAGAAATGCAGAGTCAAGCAATTGGGACTTTCAGCTCCAGAAATCCCTGACGATGGCATGCACGGGTCGGCAATATGCTGAAAATAACATAAACAGGTTATGCTTAGAAAGAGTGAAAGAGGAGGTATAGATTTGATGTTGATGATTCTCTCTCTCTTCTCTCTCTCTCTCTCCTCTCTCTCTCTCTTCTCTCTCTCTCTCTTCTGTCTCCTCTCTCTCTTCTGTCTCCTCTCTCTTCTGTCTCCTCCCTCTCTCTTTTCTGTCTTCTCTCTCTCTTCTGTCTCCTCTCTCTTCTGTCTCCTCTCTCTCTTCTGTCTCCTCTCTCTCTTCTGTCTCCTCTCTCTCTTCTGTCTCCTCTCTCTTCTGTCTCCTCTCTCTCTTCTGTCTCCTCTCTCTTCTGTCTCCTCTCTCTTCTGTCTCCTCTATCTCTTCTGTCTCCTCTCTCTCTTCTGTCTCCTCTCTCTTCTGTCTCCTCTCTCTCTCTTTTCTGTCTTCTCTCTCTCTTCTGTCTCCTCTCTCTTCTGTCTCCTCTCTCTCTTCTGTCTCCTCTCTCTCTTCTGTCTCCTCTCTCTCTTCTGTCTCCTCTTTCTTCTGTATCCTCTCTCTCTTCTCTCTCTCTCTCTTCTGTCTCCTCTCTCTCTCTTCTCTCTCTCTCTCTCTTCTCTCTCTCTCTTCTGTCTCCTCTCTCTCTCTCCTCTTTCTCTCCTCTCTCTCTTCTCTTTCTCCCCCCTCTCTCTCCTCTCTCTCTTCTCTCTCTCTCTTCTGTCTCCTCTCTCTCTCTTCTCTCTCTCTTCTCTCTCCTCTTTCTCTTCTCTCTCTCTTCTTTCTCATCTCTCTCTCTTTTCTCTCTCTCCTCTTTCTCTTCTCTCTCTCTTCTCTCTCTCCCCTTTCTCTCATCTCTCTCATCTCTCTCTTCTCTCTCTTCTCTCTCTCTCTGCTCTCTCTCTGTCTTCTCTCTCTCTCTTCTCTCTCTCCCCTCTCTCTCTTCTCTCTCTCATCTCTCTCTTCTCTCTCTTCTCTCTCTCTCTCTTCTCTCTCTCTCTTCTCTCTCTCTCTCTATTCTTGACTTGGTATCATAAACCATTGCCAGCTTGTTCTTGAGTTCATTCATCATATCGTCTTGTCACAGCCTAGAAAACAAGTTAGCTCCATTGTGAATAATCACCCACAGTAACCTCAGATATAGCTACAATAGCACAAAGTACAGCGACAGAATGAATACATGTCGCCTAGTGTGGATCAATTTAATACTTCACGCCAATGCTACTTTGTATGTTGGAGGTTATTTCTTTTATCTTTATTGTGAACGGGAACAAAACATGTTCCATGATCGCGTCAACACACACACCCTAGATCATTCTTCACCAGTATGCTTTTTTCAACCACAACTGATCTATTTTTCTTAATTTCCCAGACTCACCGACGACTTTTTTTACCTGTAGCAGTTGATGTTCTAAAAAGTAAAAAAGTAAAATATCCCCGTCACGCCAAGTGGCGTATAGGGAAATATGGTGTTAGTGACCTTATATTTTACAGACCTTCAGCACATGATTTTTGAGGTAATGTGGTCGGTATTACGCTCGTGCCGCTTCACTTACCCTGAAAAAAATCAGGTACCCATTAAAGGCTGGGTGAACCCGGAAGACGTCGGTTGGGATCGAACCCTACCTCTTGTCCTTTGTAGTCAAGTTCACTAACCACTAAGCTATCGCGGCTCCCTGATGTTCTAAAAGCATGCAGCAAAATCCAGAGAAGCTACTACATAATTTGGTGTGGTAGCACAGTAAACAGTCAATAACAGAGTTATTGTTATTGTTATTGGTTATGGAAGGCCTCGGTATCACAGCAAACGAATTAAAATCCATAATTGCTCAACCGCCCGTGCAAGTGGAATCATCCGAATTACTAACTCATCTCCCAAACAAAGAAAGGTAACTGTAGTCCCCATCGTAGCAGTCTTAGCACACGCCAAAAGACATAAGGCGAAACCGCGCAGAAAGTGAACACAGCCAACTGTTCCCTGTCATACGATATCATCATTCATCGTAAACAAGCGGGATATCGAAGCAGGATCAAAACGGCTGAGACGCACAGCTCACGGTGTGCACAGAGCACTTAACTCAGTAGCTCCTGCAACAAGCCGGACTTGGAATATGAGGAAACTGCAAGGAGGAACACTTTTCAGACATAGCCTTCAATGGTTCCTGCCGCCTATCCACCATATACCATGGGAGTTCACGTCCTCCCGAAAATGATGATCGTCATAGCACTTGATGATGTTAGGTCATCATTGATGACTCCAATTCCAAATATATAGACACACAGTGGTGGTAAGTTATCATTTCCAATCCAACAGAAGCCACATGACCTGTAGTTAGTAAAACCACAGAGAGAATATGATTTTGTGACCTTCACTGATTCACTCTTAGATGTGAATGTGTAGTTTACACAAGAGGAGAAGTTTTCAACTACAGTGATCCCAATTAAGGCAATTCTGAGATAGCAAGGCAAGTTTCCTTTATAGCAGCAGAACTTGATGTTCTCCGCTTCCTTCTTGTAGCTGCCGCCACACGATTCTGATGTCTCATTAACTTGGACATCATTCAAGAACAATGTCAGATTAACATTCCATAGATATGGCTCTGCTGATGAAATGCTTGGTGCAACAGTTGTATCAATCATACTGGAGGCTCCTGGTCTGTGGTCATTAATATCACAGACGGCACATGATGTTATATTCAGTGTTTCTTTCTGGGGTGTAAATATGTGGCACACACATGGAGAGTGGTTTGTGGTCACAGTAATCCCATTAAAGAAATTCTACGGTAGCATGGCTTAGCTGTTTCAGAACAGCACAATCCTGTGATGTTTTCTGTGTTCGCTATAAAGCTGCTGCTGCTACACAATCCTGACCAATTATAGGTGTGGACATTATTCACTTTCAATGACAAAACTGCTTTGTTTACATCATAAACCTCTCGAAGCGAATCATTTATGGGACTAATAGTACAATTTATTCTTCCATCGGGGATATCTTCAGTGAGTCCCCCAAAAAAGGTCTTTGGTTAAAAAGCACATATGCTTTTGAGTTAAACACAAAATGAGCCCACTTCATAGATTCAAAATGATCCTTGTCAATGCCATCCGTTTGCACAAGTTAGGTCCTTAGCTACCAAACGTCCGAAACGAAGCCATCGAATTAACGACTTTATCTACAGCGAAGGTTAACGAACTGTGAACAAACATTTATGTTCAAACCCTTGAAAACATTTTAAAAAATCTGCCAACTCGCTGCAATAACATATATCGTGTTGTTCAATGTAAACATTGCTTAGTCCATAGCTCGAATATAAATAAGCTGCCATTTTGGTGCGTTCCATGACGTCATCCCAATAACAGAGTTATTGTATGGTACAGGATGATGATATTTTAAATTGCTAAAATGTGTTTTTTTTTTTCATTTCACTATTGGATGGCTGTCACTAGAGACGTTCTTCTATTGTAAGTAAAATCGAACATAACTCATACTAATGTATAATTATTTCAAGCAGAGCTCAAGAAGTCATTTAGTATCTCTGTCAGTTGTTTCCGAGTAGACATATGTAAAAAGTTTAAGTTCTGAATGTTCATTTGTACAAGAGGTAATTGAGTGCTGGAAGAAAGCGATATTGAAACAGGATGCCTAAAAGTTCAAATAGGTGATGTGACAAATTAAACAAAAGGTGATAACCGAGTTCCGATAAACCTTTAAGTGTTGAATATAATATGATGTCCAACTACGTCACACTCGCTCTTATAAATTCCCTATTAAAGCAAAGATTGTAATTGATGAGATTATAATAACAACAGTGGCAATTTAAGGAAGCATTACTATTCAACTGTATCATTGAATCATCATCATGTGTCATACCGATTGGCAGAGTGATCATGTCCTTCCACAATATTCTATCCACAATGCATCGTATCAATTCTGTTGTTGACTGTTTTCTGTGCCATGACACCAAGCTATACAGTATTTTCTCTCTTTGTCGTCAGCGATCTCTCCTGCCCTGTTTCTTGCCAGGTGTAGCCAAATATTCCAACTTTCCTCTTCTCACGATGTGCCCGAAAAATGTTGATTGTTTCTTTCTTCTGTTTCTTAGGAGCTTCCTTTTTGTGTTGGCCTCTTTGAGAACTTCCTCGTTGGTCTTTTTAGCTGTCCATGGAACTTTCAACATTCTTCTGAGAAATCCCATCTCTGTGGCCTCTAATCGTCTTTTCATTTGTCTGTTTACTGTCCATGATTCGCTTCCATAGGTTAGAATTGGCTCTATATAGCACCGATGAACTCTTTCTTCTCACTTCTATTGACGTGGAAATGTTGCATAAGACGTTTTTCATTTTCTGAAATTCTGCGTTGGCCTGATCTATTCTGCTTTTAATTATAATTTAATAAAGAAGAAATATGTTAATTTTGTAAGAACTTATAATGTCAGAAAACTATTTGATAAAGGTAATAAAAACAAGGAGAATAAAATATTTTGCAAAATATATGTAAAACAGTACATTCCTTAAAAGAAAGACAACTATGGAGGGTATAGTTCCAGGTAAGCAAACGAGAAGAATTCTTAGCAGAAGGTGGGTGCAGTATATCAGAAACCAGCTAGGAATGACTACTGCAGAAGCTGGACATCTCGCTTAGGACAGAGAAGAATTGAGAATAGCTGCAATAGAGGAATCACTTCCAAAAGGAGCAAAATGAATGACTATGACCAATTAATGCATTTAATTAATGTGATTAATTAATAACATGTCTGCTGATTTGGGGGAAAATGAATCGGAAGAGAGGGGGGGGAAGAGGTTGGGGTTGAGAGAGAGAGAGAGAGAGAGAGAGAGAGAGAGGAGTGATGGGATGTTTTGTAACTTTGTCTGTCTTTCCTTTCTGGATCCAAAATGATGAGTTATTTCCCTTATCTATATTCTAGTCGAACCGGATACGAAAAAACAGATCCCTCATTAATTTGATATAGAGATGTTACTATACTCCGTTGCAAAACTTGTTCCCGTCTTCAAAATGTTATAACTTAACCGTTTGGTTTCAATTGTTGATATTTCGTATGTAACATGTATACTATCATGACGTTACATAACAAGTATGTTTTAAAATGCCATTTAAAATAAATAAAACTTTATAAAATAATATTTAAAAAATAAAATACAAAATAAAAATAATAAATAAAATGTAATTTAAAAAAAAAAATTAATTTGCACGGATTTCTGGAGCAGGTATTTTGTGCTACACAACTACCGTTGTGGTTATATTGCAAATTGCTTCTTCTTCATCTTCTTTTCTCTTTTCACTGATACCTAAAAGGTGTCGTGGTTTATATCATTTGTCGTTTTTGAACTGCTCGAATTGTCTGAAAGAGTGATTTTCCTTTGTTGTTACATGTCACTGTCACTGCATCTATCCATCTTCTTCTGGGTCTTCCTCTTGGTCTTTTTCCATGCATTCTCGAGAAGAACGCCCTTGATGGTGATTTGTGAGGATTCATTCTGACCAGGTAGCCAAACCATTTAAGTTGTTGTTGTTCTATATATTCTTGGCAGGGTTTTGTTCCTACCATTTTTCTTATTGTTTCATTTGGTATTCTATCTCTTCTTGTGTTGTTTGTTACTTTTCTCAAGCATCGCATCTCACATGTATTTAGCTTTCTTAATTGTGATTTAGAAAGGGTCCATGTTTGACTTTCATAGCACCAAGTTGGTAATAAAATGCTATTTATCATTTGTTGTTTAGCTGGCATAGAAATGTTTGGATGCCTTAGCAATGGTGAAAGCTGGTATGTGACAGCATTTGCTTTTTGTATTCTCATGTCAATTTCTCTGTCTAGTTTTCTATCTTATGGGAACATTGTGCCCAAATACTTGAATTCTTCTACTTGTTTTATTTCTTTATCTTTGATCTTAATGTTTAATGGGTGTCTTAATTTGCTTATTCTTATAACCTCTGTTTTTGCTGTGTTAATTTTCATACTATAGTTTGTGCAGCATTTATCTAGAGATGTTAAATGCTGTCGTAGCAGGTTTTCATCCTCATATATTAGGCATTGGTCATCTGCGAAGAGTAGTTCGTTGATGTTGGAACTTTCTACCTCTATATTATTATTTGATTTTTCCTTATTGTTGGTTGTTTCCTGATTTATTTTGTCCATATATATGATGAAGAGGAGTGGTGAGATGACACATCCTTGTCTTACACCTGTTGCAACCTGAAACCATTCTGACAGACCTTCCGATGTTCTAACGGCACGTTGACTGTTTTTATATAATGCCATTATATTATCTAGTAGTTGTCCTGCTACCCCGTAGGTATCTAAAGTTTGCCAAAGTTTGTTCCTGTCCACACGATCAAACACTTTTTCCTGATCTATAAACACTATATTTAGGTTTCTGTCATATTCTATTGTTTTTTCACATAGTGAAAACTGCTTGAGGGTTATAATTCATTTCAAAGTCGTGCAAATAATTTCCTTTTTTTAATTGCGTGTGTTGTGTTGACCAGTAGAAATTGAAAATGTTTTATTTGACTAGTATCATTATGTGTATTTGTTGTTTTATGCACCGTAAATAAGAGGAAATGAAAACCATCTATTTGTTTCCAATGAATGTTTTTAAATATAGCATCATCATAGCCATACTACTTGGCATAGGCGATCATGTCCTTTTTTCAAACTTCTAACCACCGTGCATCGTATCAATTCTGTTGGCTGTTTTCCATGCCTCGACACCAAAGCTATCTAGTATTTTCTTTCTTTGTCAATAGCAATCTCCCTGTCCATGTATTTTGCCAGTTGTAACAAAAAATTCCTACTTTCCTCTTTTGATGATGTGCCCGAAAAATGTTGATTGTTTCTTTCTTATGTATTTTAGGAACTTCCTTTTTTGTGTTGGCCTCTTTGAGAATTTCCTGGTTGGTTTATTAGCTATGCATGGAACTTTCAACATTATTCAGAGAAATCCCATCTCTATGGCCCCTAATCGTCTTTTCATTTATTTGTTTACTGTCCATGATTTGCTTCCATAGGTTATAATTGGCTCTAAATAGCGCCGATGAACTCTCTTTCTCACTTCCTTGACATAGATTTGTTCCATTAGACGTTTTTGATTTTCTGGAAGGCTATTTTAACCTGAGCCATTCTGCATTTTATTTATGTAGTGCATCTTCCATCCGATGTTATTTTTGTCTGACTCCTTTTTTTATATTCTGGAATTGTCCTGCCAGTTGCTAATTCTTATGGCTGCTGATCAGGAAGCGAGTGCACTAACCAATCAGACTCCGAGATTCCATGTGTACAAATAGATCAGTTTATCACACCACATAGGATCAACCCTGGTTAGAAGGGTAGGGTTATCCCATTAGCGAAGAATGAGTAAGACGTCTCCTCTCCTCCGGCAGTCTATAGGATACCATTGGGCAAGGCAGAGTACACGTTTAGTCTAAATGTGGGTTATGTGAAGCCATGGGAGCAAGTGCTGCATGAGGTGGAAGCAGTCGATAAGTAGTAGTCTATACGTTCCTCGCTCTCTGATGGTTGGCAGAGGATTTTATTTGTAGTGACAATGGATACGATTAACGACAAGTACAGTCACTGTCAAGAAAGGAGGAATGGTAAACGACCTTCTTATAGTACCGAGAATAATTATGTCAAGAAAGGAGAAATGGTAAACGACCTTCTTATAGTACCGAGAATAATTATGTCAAGAAAGGAGGAATGGTAAATGACCTTCTTATAGTACCGAGAATAATTATGTCAAGAAAGGAGGAATGGTAAACGACCTTCTTATAGTACCGAGAATAATTATGTCAAGAAAGGAGGAATGGTAAACGACCTTCTTATAGTACCGAGAATAATTATGTCAAGAAAGGAGGAATGGTAAACGACCTTCTTATAGTACCGAGAATAATTATGTCAAGAAAGGAGGAATGGTAAACGACCTTCTTATAGTACCGAGAATAATTATGTCAAGAAACGGCCAACACAAAAATGGAGCTTCTATATAAAATCAGACAGTAACAATCAATATTGTATGTGCACATCATGAGAAGAGGAAAGTTGAAATATTTGGTTACAACTGGCAAAATACAGGGAAAAATATAACCACGGACGACAAAGTGAGAAGATACTAGATAGATGTGTGTCATGGCGCGGAACACGGTCAACAAATGAATCCACCGTGGATAAAACATTGTGGAAGGACATGATCACCTACGCCAATCTGTATGGCACAAGATGATGATGGTAGGATGAACCAACCATGGGGATATTTTTAGTGGCTGCAGGAATGAAGACCACTTTTGCGATTGAATTTGTCACGTGGTATACATGTCCTGATTTATGTCACCTAAGGAAAAGGAAAACAAGTTTTTTTTTATTAATCAAACTGTGTTATTTATAACCATATGTGAACTGTTGGCGCATATCTTTAATAAATTTACAAGGTAAGAGAATTCATAGTTGTCTCGACATAAAAGCGTTGTAGATAGCGTCATGGTTTACTGATAAGTAATCCTGACTCAATACACTGCAGTCTGACATTCCAAGTATCGACTACCTGAAGCAAAGAGTGGATACTTGTTTACACAGTTTGGGAATATATGAACTCTCCCCCCCCCCACCCCCAACCACCACATACGATATCTAAATTATGCAGCCCAGTGCGATGCAAAATGTAATACTGCACTCCCCCTATAACTGTAAATACGACCGAACGTGTTTTACACTGTAATTCCTTTAAAGGTTATAAAGAGGATAACTTTCCTAGATGAAAGGGAACGAAGCAACATTTGTTATACGTATACGAGCAAGTATTCTGTGATTCTGTGGGTACAGTGTTAAGTGAGGTTCTTAAAGTTCACATGTGAAGCGAATGCTGGGAAAAAGACACGATCCTAGGCCTGGACTGAAAGTGGACAGTGACTCTTAGTTGGCTGTTAGTGTATAGATCAGCAAACCAGAACTGATCAAGATCCTAGGCCTGGACTGAATGTGGACAGTGACTCTTAAATGGATGTTAGTATATAGATCAGCAAACCAGAACTGATCAAGATTCTACTCCACCTTCTCTCAATAGGTCTAAAAGCAAGCTAATTAGACCAGTTGAGCGCGGAAGAGACTGAGAACTTGATACCAGGAATGGCAAAGATGAAGTCAGATGTGTTGGGTCGAAAGTAGTTGAAAATAGCAATCGAATGGACGGACATACACTATGAAAGGGGTTAAGGCAAAGAAATGCAAGTGAATGCATAAAAATGCGAAGCTGCAGTAAAGCTGAATGCGAGGAAAAATTGAAAAAAAAAAGAAAAAATGGTATGTTAGAAGCTTTACGTGATTAGTAGACGACACAGATTCGAACGACGTTTCGGCTCAATAGGCCTTCAGCAGGAACAAACAAACAACATACACACACAGATATATGAATAAATAAAACTAATCCTACATAGCTAACTAGTAATGAAACATCAAAAACAAAATAATCGAAATATGTTGACTTCCCTGTGTGTCGTGGACTGTGGCTGGGAAAGGAATTTCTCACGGGTGTAGCTGTAATTTATACCCTCTGGTCAGAGGTGAAGGGTTCTAAAAATACACGCGGAGGGGGAACGCTGTCTAGGTGCGTCGACTACAAAGGCACAGGCAATATATGAAAGTATCTAAGGGCCCATAAAGGGCACTGTCCACTTTCAGTCCAGGGCCCATGTGTATACATGTGTTTATGGGCCCTTAGATACTTTCATATATTGCCTGTGCCTTTGTAGTCGACTATAATACGAATGTACGTACATCACACCTACAGCGACCTGGTATTTTACGATTTGCTACTTTTATGAGACATCATGATAAGAATTCCGGTGAACTTATTTTTAAGATTTAAAAAAAAAGCAATGGTTATTATATTATCAATAATACGTTTCCAATTTCCACAGAATGATATAATGTGATCACACTATCATTAAGAAGGATAGACATATACAAATTTTGTTTTTAAGAGTGTTTAATAAATGTTTACGTGTGAAAACAACAAAAATGTAGAGAAACACGATTAGGAAACGGGTCACGGACAACAGTGATCACAGTGCACGGGCAAGCACTGGTAACATAAACAACAGCCCTTACTCTGCGACAGAACTAACACAGCGGCAGAGGACAATGTAACATACACACAACAGTGCTCAGAGGACAATGTAACATACACACAACAGTGCTCAGAGGACAATGTAACATACACACAACAGTGCTCAGAGGACAATGTAACATACACACAACAGTGCTCAGAGGACAATGTAACATACACACAACAGTGCTCAGAGGACAATGTAACATACACACACCAGTGCTCAGAGGACAATGTAACATACACACAACAGTGCTCAGAGGACAATGTAACATACACACAACAGTGCTCAGAGCCAAAATAATGGAGAAACAATCGCGATCATAGGGACATAACACAAATAAAATCATCATCGAATGCCATCTCCGCAACGAAAGTTGGCTACCATGGAGCGTCATTCTGCTCTGTCTCTTGCTTTGATGGTGCAAGTTGTCATAGGCTGTTTTGTCCATCTTTTGATGTTACTCGTCCATGTTAGTTTTTGGTCTGTCTCTGCCTCTTTTACCTTGCATTTTCCTCTCCAGGATTACTTTTAGTAGGCTGTTGTGTCAAATAAAATAGCAAACATAAATATCTGCGGTATCAGAGACAAAGAAGAACAATTAACCGACGCAATGATAAAAAGAAGAATCAAAATACTCGGAGTAGCAGACACAAGACTGAAGGAGAAACAAACAAGGAAAGAGTACATGAATTACAGCATAACAAACTCAAGAGTTAAAACCACCGAAGTAGCAAAACATGGAGTAGGATTCATTGTAGACACAGAAAAGTCCAAAAACATCATAGAAAAACATCAACATTCAGAAAGGATAATTATCCTAAGAATAATAGAAAACAACGTCAATAATACAACATACATCCAAATATATGCACCTTGCAAAGGAAGAAACTCGAAATTGAACCAGCCATCGAATACATAAAGAAACAACAGATAAAAATGGTTCGGTCACATAACAAGACAAAAAGAACTAACAATGACTCAAAGAGCCATAAACAAACGCTACGAAAACACCAGAGTAAGAGGATGACCGAGAAAGAGATGGATCAAGGAAACACTAGCGTCACTAGGAGGGATAACACCAGATGAACCCAACAGAAGAGCAAAGAATCGCAGATTGCATCTCCCCTCGACGCCAACGGCATAGGTGGAAGGATAGAAGAAGAAGAATAAGATGCTCCCAAATTTTAATAAAAAAAACAGCTAACAATGTCACGTTTTATCAATAAGGAACTTGTGATACAAACTGTAGAATTGTGTTAAAAACATTTCGTTGTCCTTAAAGGAGGTAATGCAGGATTGGACAAAGAAACGAGAAGGTAAGAGACGAAGAATTCCGTTCAGCTTACCTGTTTTGTGTCATACACGGTGTGTCATATCCAGGAAATGAGAAAATCGCTGTCACTTTATCCCACGTAAAGTGTTCCAAGTTACACTTTGCCATGTGAATCAAGACAAACTAGGGGCAGAATTATTTGCACACGGAATCAGGTGTGCTCTTATCATAGTACACACCTTTAATATTGCCCTTTATTACAAGTGCTAGTAACTATTGAAACTGAGGTTTGAAAAAAAGAAGTGGACCTCGGTTAAAGGAGACATCATTATCATATGTACCTAGCATGACAAATTTTTGTTCAAGTGTGTTTTAAAACATTTCATGACCTTTGACCTCTCAACCATGTTGTCTTGCGATCTCATATATATTTCTGTCTGTCTTCCTTTGTTCAACTGTTCAATTATTTTCCATGTTGTCTCTTGATTCTCCCAGCTTTCCTCCATGAGTAAATCTTCAATTAATTCAAGTTTACCGTCTATTCTTTTATCACCATCATCATCAAGTACCAAGCCTGCTGGCGTAGATGATCATGTCTCTCCACAACTTTCGATCTCGAGTCATTTATCATTTCTGTTCTTGACTTTCTGCTAAACCATTCTTTTAAGCTGTCTTGTATCTTCTCTCTTTGATTCTCTCCATCTCCACGTCCCTCGATTTTCACAGTTGTCATAATATATTTCACTTGTTCTCTTCTCATTACATGGCCCAAAAATAATGATTGTTTTTTTCCTAATATTGGTTATTAGCTCTCTTTTTGCTTTTGCCTGATCAGAACGTTTTCATTACACTTCTTAGCTGTCCATGGTATTCTCAACATTCTTCTGTAAAACCACATTTCTACAGCCTCCAGTGATTTTCTTGTCTGTTGTCCCATTGTCCATGATTCACATCCATATATTAAGACTGGCTCTACATAACATTTAAGAACTCCTTTTCTTGTTTATTTTGTCAAAAATGGATTGCACAGTATATATTTTTCTTTTAAAGTAGCTTTTTTAAAAAAAACACTCCCAAAAGTTAAAAAGAAACAAACTGTCCTTTGACAGTTTGATCAATGCACTGCTTTCGAAAACATCAATCGGCATTACAAAATGATCGAGATCAGATGTACTCCAGCGTTTCCGGTTTTCAATTCATTTCATTCATTTTCCTCTTGAGGCGAAGGCGGCACATAGTGCAGAAGTCATAGACAACCCCCAGTGACTAGTTCTTGTCAATTTTCAACCCATGTTGTCAATCATAGATCGATTAGTTGTTGGTTAGTTTTCAACCCATCTTGACAACCATAGATCGATTAGTTGTTTGTTAGTATTCAACCCATCTTGGCAATCATAGGTCGATTAGTTGTTGGTTAGTATTCAACCCATCTTGGCAATCATAGGTCGATTAGTTGTTAGTTAGTTTTCAACCCATCTTGGCGATCATAGGGAGTCAAAGACTAAGGTGGCTGGGACATGTTAGTAGAACTGTTAACAATCTATCCCCCAAAGAAATATTACGGGGAGCTTACAGAAGTGAAGTAGTCTGGCTAGACCAAAATTGAGACATAAAATTGTCTGCACGGATCTCTGGGTAAATTCCCCATTAATGAAAGAACCTGGGAAATGCTAGCAAACGATTGGGGCACATGGAGGTAATATACAAGCAGAACAATATATTTTTGAAAATAGGGAAAGTCAAAGTTGATAGAAAAAAAAACCGCGCAAGAGAAAAGAGGTGGTACCCAAAAACATCAACATAAATCTGTCTTTCTTTCTGCTGTCGGAGCTGTTATCCTATTATTGACAAAATCAACCATGAGAGAAGCAGCTCGAGGAAAAAAAAAAAAAAAAAACCAGCGCTGCACATTTACTTTTGAAGATTGACATTATATGATTCCAATCGTCTGTCAAAAGATCAGGTTGAATGTATAAATAACGAGATGACAACACTCATTTCATAATAAATATTGTGAACACTGAAACAATCGAGGAGGACAAGAGAAGAAAATAGATAAAAATAAAAGACAGCTTCAAAGAATGTCCTGGTAGAAGATCAACATCAGAACTGATAAATAAATGTAGGGCTAGAAATTATGGCAGAAAAGTGATCACCATTGCCAGTAGAAATGCAACTTGAAAATGATGGAAGTGGAAGTTTTACCTTTATTTTACCCATCGTTGTTATCTCTGTTTTGTTTATTTGGTTGGTGGTGTCAAGAGATAGTCACTGCAATCAAAACATTCCCACATCCACTGCGCCGAACTTTCCAAAAGCCAGCACAGGATGCGTACACTGATTGTTGATTGGTGATTGTTGATTGGTGATTGTTGAATGTTGATTGGTGATTGTTGATTGGTGATTATTGATTGGTGATTGTTGATTGTTGAATGGTGATTGTTGATTGTTGATTGGTGATTGTTGATTGGTGATTGTTGAATGTTGATTGGTGATTGTTGATTGTTAGTTTCAGCTCTCAGAGCGTGCTTGTACTTTCCTCTCCATACATCAACCTCGATCTTTCAAGAGATGATTTTGGAGGTTAGTTTTTAATTTCGTTTCTACCTCATCTAATAATGTATCACTAACGGCCTTTAATGAATCCGCCTTCTTTTGTCACAGGATACCCTGTAATTTGACCCTACCAGGTAGCTAATTGGTTTGCTCATTACCACGATTATTGTCATGTCACAGGATTCCCTGTAATCTGACCCTACCAGGTAGCTAATTGGTCTGCTCATTACTACGAACACAGTCTTATCACAGACTACCTTGTAATCGGAACCTACTAACCAGCCAATCAGTCTGCTTATTATCACGAACACTGTCTTGTCTCAGGATACCCTGTAATCGGACCCTACCAGCCAGCCAATCGGTCTACTCATCTCAACGAACACCGTCCTGTCCAGGACAATATATTCAAGTAAACTCCGTGACCTCGAATTTTTTTAGTCGGTGGGCCAATTCTGTGCGCGCAGTTCCTGACTTGATAGTTATGAATCATACTTTGTTGGGTCTGTCACAATGTTCGCCCTTTGGATTAGCTGTGCACGTACAACAAGCCACTTAATTGATTCAGACGCAGCTTCGATTGTCATCCTCTGGCAGCTTATCACGAGCTCAAATGCACAAAATCTTCTTTCGACCGTCACCTTCCATGTAACAAAATACCACGGTAATAAAAGATAACATATCTTGTGATTGTGAATGAATGATGACGTAAGTTGAATATTGGTAGCGTCATAGGTCAATTACAAAGGACGAGAGGTAGGGTTCGATCCCAACCGACGGCTTCCGGTTCACCCAGCCTTTAATGGGTACCGGATTTTTTTCTGGGAAAGTAAAGCGGCACGGGCCTAATACCGACCACATTACCCCAAAAATCATGTGCCGAAGGTCTGTAAAATTTATGGTCACTAACACCATATTCCTTATACGCCACTTGGCGTGACGGGAGTAGTTTACTTTTTTTTTTTTTTAACATAGGTCAATTGTGGGCGTAATATCGACCACATTACCCCAAAAGTCATGTGTTGAATGTCCGTAAAATTTATGGTCACTAACACCATATACCCTATATGCCACTTGGCGTGAGGGGGGGCTCTTTATTTTACTTTGACATATGTCAATTGTGACTCTCTCGACTCAATTAGATAACGACCTTGGTGAACTTTTGCATGGTATCCCGCCGACCTTCTGCCTCATCATCCACGGCTTTCCATACTTAATGCAATTCTCGTTATCGGAGTAACGGGCTGGGAAGAAGGAATGATCAATTCCTGGTTGGCTGCGTTGAGGAAAATCTTCACTTGTACATAACTATGTCGTGCTCTAATATTGACAAGCCCTAGAATGTTTCTCATAGCCCAGGTTGGTGTATCTTTGCTATATCCAAGATCACTCTTACAGCCTCATTATAGATTCACTCCAGGCATTTTATCTCGGTCTAGGACAGTAAGATGAGATCAGTAGACATCACCAATGTCTGCATCAACAAGTTGGAAGAAGCTGCTAGAAACACGCCCTGGCTGTCATCGTGGGAACATTAATCCCTTTCCTAGCTACAGCAGCCATGTTGTCGACATATTGATTAAACGAGTCTGCTCTGTTAAAATAGATCCCCAGGTATCTTAAACAATGACATCCCCTACATGGGAACACACATCATTTAATTATATTTTATTGTAATGTTTCTACACTTATTTTCTTTCATGTTATGAGAAGCAAAACATTTCTCCTGAAACGGAACTCATTACTAGGAACATGTACATGAAGCTACAATATTTTTTCTTCTTTTTATAAGAAAATAATTGACATAACTAACCGTTGGCTCACTTTGTTATTGCACAAACGAACATTAACGCGGATTTTTTTAAAAATTGAAATATTTTCCACAATGGAGTTTGCATTTGGAAATGAAAGTTTGACTGGACAATACCAATGGTAAAGAAGCGGTATGTTCCTATTGTTTGTGTGTCACCATTACCCAACCTTTTTAAGGACACAAAAATGGGATAGATCTTGCTCTTATCACTGCTTCATCCACTGTTATTTGATTTTGTTAGGGGACTGCTTGGTCTCGAGACCACACGTAAGTTCAAATTCCGGCTGCATTTGGGATTTGTATTTATGATTTCTCTCTGCGGCAACCACCCCTGGTCTCAGCAACCACCCCTGGTCTCAGCAACCACCCCTGGCCTCAGCAGTGAGGCTCTGCTTAAAAAGTCAATTACTCATCGACGGAAAGAGTATGAGTACCTCCGAAGTCAAAGTTATCTGCCTGTGCGACGAGGGACCCCTCTGCACACGACTACCAGGAAAAAAAACGGATTAACATACAGAATTCATTTCCTAGTCTCTTAGGACTTTGCCAAAGGTGAAAGCTGGCGTGTATATAAATATATATGATTTTATTGTAGAGTTCCCATGATGGTGTTACCTGCCAATGCTTCGTGCTTGTCTGAGCTTTGTATCAGTCTCATAATTTATTTGCTATTTGCCTTTTGTGGTTTTGAGTTACAAGACATTATCTCGGAATGGGTAAACTATTTTGTTTTCTCTTATGATGTAGCTCAAGATTTTGTCTCTTTTCCAGATTATGTTAAAGATTATATGAAACTGTGCACATTTGTTTTCTGTCATTGAAGCCACATTTCGGCAACAAAAACGTTACCCAATACTCTCTTAACTCAAGAGGTAAAACTACTACAAGTAGAAGATCATATTTCTTTTTGACAAGAAGTATTGCATATTTCTTCAAGTAGTGGAGAAAGATTTTAATTTCAGAAACAAAAAATAAACCAAATATGGAGGTGACGTTTTATTTGAAAATTTTTTTTTTAATTACTTCTTTTAACAAGAGAAGAACATATTCTTTATCATTCAATTATTATTTATTTATTATTTTAAATTAATTTAAATTATATATTAATTTATAAAAATTATTATTATTCAATGTTAATGATGATAATATTCTAAATAATCATGAGAATGACAGCTTCAACGTCTGGAAAGTCACTTTCGTTATGGAAATGCCGTGCCTAGAATGAAAAGGATATGGTCTAGGGCATCATGTAATATTTCAAGTTATATTTAATTTGTGGAAGAAAATTCATTGTAGCAATGTTTATTGACACTGAAATAAAACAAACCCGAATAAAATGTTGGCAGAAATCTGATGCAATGGGCCACTGGCGCAGAATACAGTGCAACGTATTAACGGGTGTTCAGTCAGAGTGGATCTGGCAGACTCTAATTGTGATGTTCTGTCTGTGTGGGGGCGATCAACACACTTAACCTGACAGCTGACTTCATGTGGCAGTCTGGAATCCTTACTCTGATTGAGTCCTGATCGCAGAGAGAGAGAGAGAGAGAGAGAGAGAGAGAGAGAGAGAGAGAGAGAGAGAGAGAGACTGAAATATGAAGTTTATTGTGTTGACATCGCCATACAAATATTTCAGGAAAATGTGACTTCTCTAGAGTTGCTCTTTAAGGCACTTCAATTTTGACCGTAAAGTTGAGTGTTTTTGTCTATGCTTGTTTGTTACATAGGTTATATGTGAGGTAAAACTGAAGTATATAAAGCACTTGTGGCTGAGTAGTTAATGATTTCCCTACAAATGAACTAGATCTCCGGTTCAATTACTAGTTTTAATTATTACTCTTTCCAACGAGAATATTTTTTCCCTGTGTTAATAGTGTTGTCTGTCGTGATACCCATCAAATCATGCACAAAAAAATGAATCGTTGGTCATTGAAAAATATTGGCACTAACACTATATTACTATAGCTTGTTTCAGAACTCTTGCCCAACTTTTAAAATCGATAGCTTTTTAACCGCTTGTTGTAAGATATTCAAAATTTGCATGTTTAGTTATAATGATTAGAACCCAACAGGGAATTAATTTCAATAAAAAAAAAACATTTGGTTATTATTGTTGCTTATTTGATTTATATAAATTTATAACGACCCATTGATGTAGTCAAAACTTAATGTTTACAGTATTTTAAACTAAAAATAACGAGTACAAATCCATACACGGTAGAATTGACGTATTTGCACGCTTTCCCCGTGGTTTTTTGACACAATTAGACACTTGAGAAGTTGTGTGTTCCATTTCCGTTCATTCATAGGTGTAGATGTGGCACAATAACATTTAACATGAGTCTTAAAATGAAATTCTGCAGTTTACAAAACATCGCAATAAAAATGTATGACTATTTTTGCAAAGAGGCTAAACGAGGAAGATTATTTCATTCTTTAGAAAACCCTGAGAATAGGACAAGACACATTTTGGATTTATCTAAACGGCCATTTAATCGCTGGATTCAAGCACGTGACCGTCAATGTTCCAAATATACAAAATCACAAGGAAGAGCAAAAATGTTGGATAATTTCGACAGTGAACTTATTAGAAGTGAAATTCGCAAAATTTTGGGTATGAATGAAACTGTTACAATAAGAAAATTAAAAATTTCGCTGAAAAAGAACAACAGTATTGAAATATCAAAGTCTACATTATGGAGGAATGTGAGAGCTGCAGGCTTTACATTCAGAAAGTATTCCAATGGACGAAACATCATCTGTGAGAAGCCACATATAGCAGTCATGAGTAGTATACCAGGGTCCAACTGCTTATTATTTGGCCCGTAAATTAACAAAGATATATAGTAGGCGCGCGGCGCGCCTAATGTACTGTAGGCGCAGGGGGAGCTAACCGTGACATTTCGTGTCGGGATGTTGACCTCTAGTCCCGGTGACCCGGGAAGTGCGCTGTTTATGTCTGGTGTGTGCTGACTTTGGAGCTCTTGGTGTACTGGCTCGATAGTGATAGGTTAGTATATTGTACAACATCAATGAAAAACATTAAATATAAAACAAAAGACAAAAGATATATTTTTATTCTTTTATTATCTCAATAGGTGTATAACATACAGTGGGTATTATATAACATTACAAAAATATTTAGTACATTGAGTAAATATATAGTACAAGGATAACATTTATTTATAGCTATGTAGTTGGGCGTCTGCTTAACTTTGTGTTGTAAATGAATCATAAGGGGGTGAAACTTGTTAGAGATTGCTGGTCAGTCCATGCTGGTAGTGTAAAGAGTTAAATATCTAGAGGCATAGTCGAGACGTTATCATCAGCTACCTTTCTTTTTATATAGAAATAGGATAGAGCATTTCTTGTTTGACTGTAGGAAAATATGGAATTATTTAAGACTTTGAAACCTACATTTTTCCCACCCTTGGCCTTTTGCGTGGCGAGAACCTCTAAAAACATATCTTTATCTAATTTGTTGTGTTGCTTGCTTAACCCCTTATAACTGATTTTATCGTAATCCCCACTACAATGGTACGTTTTACTACATAAGCTAACAAGAGCTGTCCCTTCGTACTCTAGTTTAAAAAACCCGGGCGTTCGTTTGGTGTATGCTTTAACACCCTTACAGTTTATACAATCTGTCTTGCTAGTATGTTCATCGCAGCGATGGGTATTGGAGGTCGTCTAGTGTGTAATAAGGGCTGTATAGGGGTCGTCTAGTGTGCCGTGACGGGTCAATGGAGGTCGGCTAGTATGTCGTGATGGGTGTACGGAGGTCGTCTAGTGTGTCATATTGGGTGTATAGAGGGCGTTTAGTGTGTCATGAGGGCTGTATGGCTATTGTCTAGTGTGCCATGATGGGTGCATGGAGGTCGTCTATTGTGTCACGAGGGCCGTATGCCGGTCACCTAGTGTGGCATGAGGGCTGAATACCGGTTGTCTAGTGTGTTGTGACGGGTGTACGGAGGTCGTCTAGTGTGTCATGATGGGTGTATGGAGGTCGTCTAGTTCATCGTCATGTATGTATTTGTCGTGACGGGTGTATGGAGGTCGTCTAGTGTGTCATGATGGGTGTATGGTGGTGTCGTCTAGTGTGTCGTGATGGGTGTATGGAGGTCGTCTAGTGTGGTATGAGGGGTGTATGGAAGTCGTCTAGTGTGATATGAGGGGTGTATGGAGGTCGTCTAGTGTGATATGAGGGCTGTATCCCGGGCGTCTAGTGTGACATGATAGTTGTAGGTAGAATGTCTGGTATATCATACTTTTATACAACCAATAAGAAAACATGAAAAAACGAAGGAATTCAACAATACTTATCTTAACAACTTTACATCAATACAGTTGAATAACCTGTTATCGTTAACCCTTACCATACTTTAAGAGAAAACATTCAAACTTACAGTATAAAATATAGTCTCAATCATCTACAATGAATATAACCTATTATCGATAAGCGTTAACATACTTTAAGAGAAAACAAGCCAACTTACTGTGCAAAATATAGTCTCCGCTAGAGTGAACAGTAACTTTCCTTGAATCAACCAAACTTATAACACAAAGTCTCGCATGAGACTAGTTTAAATATAGCCTGGTAGCAGATTTTAACCAATCAGCGAGTGAGTACGTCAACATCGCTTGATATCGGGATTAACCAATCAGAGAAGAGTATTAGTATAGGAGGCGGGGCAAAGAAATGACTGACAGCTGGATTAACCAATCAGAGAAGCGCGTTAGCTGAAGCGTAGGTAGTGACTGTCGGGTCAGTGGTGGGGGAAAAAATGCGGGGTGGTGGATTACTTGAACTCATTTTGACCCCTGAACCAATTCCAGAAGAGTTCTATGACCTCATTTTGACTGCTGAAGTCTTTAATACCAGTGTTTCCTACGTCAACGAACGACATACATCATTAAAGGTGATTACCTCAGCTCTTAGACTTTAGAGTTCCATATCTTTAGCACTTGATTGAATGACAGACAACAGTAAAGATGATCATTTCAGGTAAGAAAACTTAGTTCCAAACCCTAAAATTTTGGTTCATACTCACAAAGTTGAACACAAACTCTACAAATTTAGGCCCAAAGTTGTAATTGTTAGACACGAAAGTCGTAAATGTTATATGCAAAGTCCAAAAGTTTGTCAAAAAGACAACGTAAACTCAAAATAGTTAGACACAAAGCCCAACAATTTATAGGCAAAGTCCAAAAAGTTACTCCAAAAGACAACTAATATAACACTTAATCCCAAAATTTCGTCTCATAACCAAAAAGTTGAACTCAAAACCCTAAAAACTTAGTCCCAAAGTGGTACTAGTTCACCACAAAAGGCGTAAATGTTATATTCAAAGCCAAAAGTTTGTCAAAAAGACAACCTAAACTCAAAATAGTTAGACACAAAACCCAACAATTTATAGGCAAAGTCCAAAAAGTTACTCCAAAAGACAACTAATGTAACTCTTAATCCCAAAATTTCATCTCATAACCAAAAAGTTGAACTCAAAAGCCTAAAAAAATTTAGTCCCAAAGTGATACTAGTTCGACACAAAAGTCGTAAATGTTTTATGCAAAGTCCAAAAGTTTGTCAAAAAGACAACCCAAACTCAGAATAGTTAGATGCAAAGCTCAAAAATTTATATGTAAAGTCCAAAAAGTTACTCCAAAAGACAACTAATGTAACTCTTAATCCCAAAATTTCATCTCATAACCAAAAAGTTGAACTCAAAAGCCTAAAAAAAATTTAGTCCCAAAGTGATACTAGTTCGACACAAAAGTCGTAAATGTTTTATGCAAAGTCCAAAAGTTTGTCAAAAAGACAACCCAAACTCAGAATAGTTAGATGCAAAGCTCAAAAATGTATATGTAAAGTCCAAAAAGTTACTCCAAAAGACAACTAATGTAACACTTAACCCCAAAATTTCGTCGCGTAACCAAAAAGTTGAACTCAAAACCCTACAAAATTTAAACCCAAAGTCAAAATAGTTAGACACGAAAGACCAAATAGTTATATTCAAAGTCCAAGAGTTTGTCAAAAAGACAACCCAAACTCAAAAGTTTGTCGAAAAGACAACCCAAACTCAAATAGTTAGACATGAAAGGTCAAAAAGGTATACGCAAAGTCCAAAATGTTACTTCAAAAGACAACTAATATAACATCAAACCCTAAAATTTCGACTCATATGCACAAACTTGGGCACAAAACCCTACAAAATTTAGACCCAAACTCAAAATAGTTAGACACGAAAGACCAAATAGTTATATACAAAGTCCAAAAGTTTGTCAAAAAGACAACCTAAACTCAAAATAGTTAGACACGAAAGGTCAAAAAAGTATATGCAAAGTCCAAAAGGTTACTCCAAAAGACAACTAATGTAACACCATTACACAAAAATTTCGTTGCGTAACCAAAAAGTTGAACTCAAAACCCTACAAAATTTAAACCCAAAATCAAAATAGTTAGACACGAAAGACCAAATAGTTATATTCAAAGTCCAAAAGTTTGTCAAAAAGACAACCTTAACTCAAAATAGTTAGACACAAAGCCCAACAATTTATATGCAAAGTCCAAAAAGTTACTCCAAAAGACAACTAATGTAGCACTTAACCCCAAAATTTCGTCTCATAACCAAAAAGTTGAACTCAAAACCCTAAAAAGTGTCCACTTATCAACCAAAGTCTTTAATACAGCTGAGAAAACCCTAATAAATAATTACAATTTACTAAAAATGTTGCACTTGATGATAGTTGCGACTGTGTCTAAATTATTATTGAAAATATTCATAGAACTCTAGTAAAAGCCAAACACACTAAAACACCACATTGAAAGAATGAACTTAAAGTTCACGCCCCTGTCACAACTCTGCTAAGAAAAGTACTGCAAAGCATGAAAGTTATGTCCCCTGCTATAACTCTACTAAACGAAAGTATTACCAAACACGTAGGTTACACTCCTACCATAACCGCACTAAGAAAAACAAGATTTTACTTAAAATACCACATTTATGATTGTTACGCCCTTGACCCTTTATGAGGGGTACGCCCATGAAACTGTTAGAAATAGTAAATTTACACTCTAGGGTTACTCCAAACTTTACATTAGACATCCCCATAGCAAAAATTTGCTTAAAAGTCACTTTTATGATTGTTACCCCTTGACTCTTTTTTAGGGCTACGCCCATGAAACTGTTAAAAATAGTCAATTTAACATCTAGACATACCACAAACTTTATTTTAGTCACCCACATAGCAAAAATTTACTAAAAACCACTTTTATGAGTGTTGCCCCCTGTACCCATTTTTGGTGGTTACGCCCATGAAACTGTTAAAAATAGTAAATTTAACACCTAGACATACCCCAAACTTTATATTAAGCATCCCTGTATCAAAAATTTACATAAAAACAACTTTTTGAAATTACTACCCCCGTGCCCATTTTTGGTGGTTACGCCCATGAAACTGTTAAAAATAGTAAATTTAACACCTAGACATACCCCAAACTTTATATTAAGCATCCCCATAACAAAAATTTACATAAAAACGACTTTTGAAATTACTACCCCGGTACCCATTTTTGGTGGTTACGCCCATGAAACTGTTAAAAATAGTAAATTTAACCTAAGGAAAAATTAAAAAATAAAAAAAGGTATGTAAGAAGCTTTACGTGACAAGTGGACGACACAGACTAAACAACGTTTCGGCTCAATAGGCCTTCATCAGGAACAAACAATAAAAACACACACACACAAATTAATAACGAAACAACCAAAACAAAAACAATCGAAATGTGTTAAAGAAAACAACAACAAAAAGTAAAACTCCTGTCAAATCCAAAATAAAATCGTAACCAAGTGCGGCTGTCGTGAACGTCGAAAATCGTGCGAAAAAGTGCGTAAATGTAAACAGAACCAGAGGAGTAAACACAAGGGTCAGTGTGCAAACACAAAGGAGAAAGAATCGAATAGTAGTCTGACAGGTGTAAAAAGACGCTAAGAGTGAGATGTCTGAGAGTGGGGTACAGTAAAAATAAATGAGGGGTAAGAAGCACAGAAAAAAAATTTTTTATAGAGGAGAAAACCGAAGTGTCTCATAAGGGACTAGAGGAGAAGAACTATAAAAAGTATGGCATAGTAAGTAGACCAAAGAACCCAAATATGTGTAGTAGAGAAGGCTATGCAAAAGGGAAGGAGCAAGCAAAAAGAAACTATGCGTATGAGTGTGATACATTCATACCTCTCGGGGTCAGCGAACCATACTGGACTATAAGGCGATTTTCCAAAGTATAGCGGCTGCGGTCGCCAGAGTGACAAAGGACAATACCAGTGACACGGATGTCGTCTTTGCCCTTGTGATCAGGGGAGTTGAAGTGGGAAGATACCGGAGTACCAGTATTTTGTTGGACATCACGTAGATGTTCACAAAATCTTTCCGCTAATCTTCTTCCAGACTCACCAATATAGGTCATATGGCATCGTTGGCATATGATGGCATAAATGATGTTGCGGGACACACATGTGAAGCTATGCTTGATCTCGAACCGTCCAACAAAATACTGGTACTCCGGTATCTTCCCACTTCAACTCCCCTGATCACAAGGGCAAAGACGACATCCGTGTCACTGGTATTGTCCTTTGTCACTCTGGCGACCGCAGCCGCTATACTTTGGAAAATCGCCTTATAGTCCAGTATGGTTCGCTGACCCCGAGAGGTATGAATGTATCACACTCATACGCATAGTTTCTTTTTGCTTGCTCCTTCCCTTTTGCATAGCCTTCTCTACTACACATATTTGGGTTCTTTGGTCTACTTACTATGCCATACTTTTTATAGTTCTTCTCCTCTAGTCCCTTATGAGACACTTCGGTTTTCTCCTCTATAAAAATTTTTTTTCTGTGCTTCTTACCCCTCATTTATTTTTACTGTACCCCACTCTCAGACATCTCACTCTTAGCGTCTTTTTACACCTGTCAGACTACTATTCGATTCTTTCTCCTTTGTGTTTGCACACTGACCCTTGTGTTTACTCCTCTGGTTCTGTTTACATTTACGCACTTTTTCGCACGATTTTCGACGTTCACGACAGCCGCACTTGGTTACGATTTTATTTTGGATTTGACAGGAGTTTTACTTTTTGTTGTTGTTTTCTTTAACACATTTCGATTGTTTTTGTTTTGGTTGTTTCGTTATTAATTTGTGTGTGTGTGTTTTTATTGTTTGTTCCTGATGAAGGCCTATTGAGCCGAAACGTTGTTTAGTCTGTGTCGTCCACTTGTCACGTAAAGCTTCTTACATACCTTTTTTTATTTTTTAATTTTTCCTCATATTCAGCTTTACTGCAGCTTCGCATTTTTATGCCTTAACCCTTTCCTAAATTTAACCTATTGGTATACCTCAAACATAATATTTGACACGCCCATGTATCAAATTTACATGAAAAATCAACCAAAAATTAGTAGTATATATCTAGTGATAGGACCGTGGAATGTAACTTTGAAGGCACATAAATCCTTATATAAATAGTCTACACGCAGTTCGAGGCACAATTTTTGGTGCCGTTTTTTCCTTATATGAGAGTCTACCGTTTTTTTTCCTTATATGAGAGTCTACCCGGTCAATCACTGGATATATACTACTAATTGTTGGTTGATTTTTCATGTAAATTTGATACATGGGCGTGTCAAATATTATGTTTGAGGTATACCAATAGGTTAAATTTACTATTTTTAACAGTTTCATGGGCGTAACCGCCAAAAATGGGTACCGGGGTAGTAATTTCAAAAGTTGTTTTTATGTAAATTTTTGTTATGGGGATGCTTAATATAAAGTTTGGGGTATGTCTAGATGTTAAATTAACTATTTTTAACAGTTTCATGGGCGTAACCGCCAAAAATGGGTACAGGGGTAGTAATTTCAAAAGATGTTTTTATGTAAATTTTTGTTATGGGGATGCTTAATATAAAGTTTGGGGTATGTCTAGATGTTAAATTGACTATTTTTAACAGTTTCATGGGCGTAACCGCCAAAAATGGGTACGGGGGTAGTAATTTCAAAAGTTGTTTTTATGTAAATTCTTGATACGGGGATGCTTAATATAAAGTTTGGGGTATGTCTAGGTGTTAAATTTACTATTTTTAATAGTTTCATGGGCGTAACCACCAAAAAGGGGCACGGGGGTAGTAATTTCAAAAGATGTTTTTATGTAAATTTTTGATACAGGGATGACTAAAATGAAGTTTGGGGTATGTCTAGCTGTTAAATTTACTATTTTTAACAGTTTCATGGGCGTAACCACCAAAAATGGGCACGGGGGTAGTAATTTCAAAAGTTGTTTTTATGTAAATTTTTGATACAGGGATGCTTAATATAAAGTTTGGGGTATATCTAGGTGTTAAATTTACTATTTTTAACAGTTTCATGGGCGTAACCACCAAAAATGGGTACAGGGGGCAACACTCATAAAAGTGGTTTTTAGTAAATTTTTGCTATGTGGGTGACTAAAATAAAGTTTGTGGTATGTCTAGATGTTAAATTGACTATTTTTAACAGTTTCATGGGCGTAGCCCTAAAAAAGAGTCAAGGGGGTAACAATCATAAAAGTGACTTTTAAGCAAATTTTTGCTATGTGGATGTCTAAAATAACATTCGGGGTAAGTTTAGAGTGTAAATTTACTATTTCTAACAGTTTCATGGGCGTCCCCTCATAAAGGGTCAAGGGGCGTAACAACCATAAAAGTGACTTTTAAGTAAATTTTTGCTATGGGGATGTCTAATGTAAAGTTTGGAGTAACCCTAGAGTGTAAATTTACTATTTCTAACAGTTTCATGGGCGTACCCCTCATAAAGGGTCAAGGGGCGTAACAATCATAAATGTGGTATTTTAAGTAAAATCTTGTTTTTCTTAGTGGGGTTATGGTAGGAGTGTAACCTACGTGTTTGGTAATACTTTCGTTTAGTAGAGTTATAGCAGGGGACATAACTTTCATGCTTTGCAGTACTTTTCTTAGCAGAGTTGTGACAGGGGCGTGAACTTTAAGTTCATTCTTTCAATGTGGTGTTTTAGTGTGTTTGGCTTTTACTAGAGTTCTATGAATATTTTCAATAATAATTTAGACACAGTCGCAACTATCATCAAGTGCAACATTTTTAGTAAATTGTAATTATTTATTAGGGTTTTCTCAGCTGTATTAAAGACTTTGGTTGATAAGTGGACACTTGTTAGGGTTTTGAGTTCAACTTTTTGGTTATGAGACGAAATTTTGGGGTTAAGTGCTACATTAGTTGTCTTTTGGAGTAACTTTTTGGACTTTGCATATAAATTGTTGGGCTTTGTGTCTAACTATTTTGAGTTAAGGTTGTCTTTTTGACAAACTTTTGGACTTTGAATATAACTATTTGGTCTTTCGTGTCTAACTATTTTGATTTTGGGTTTAAATTTTGTAGGGTTTTGAGTTCAACTATTTGGTTACGCAACGAAATTTTTGTGTAATGGTGTTACATTAGTTGTCTTTTGGAGTAACCTTTTGGACTTTGCATATAAATTGTTGGGCTTTGTGTCTAACTATTTTGAGTTAAGGTTGTCTTTTTGACAAACTTTTGGACTTTGAATATAACTATTTGGTCTTTCGTGTCTAACTATTTTGATTTTGGGTCTAAATTTTGTAGGGTTTTGTGCCCAAGTTTGTGCATATGAGTCGAAATTTTAGGGTTTGATGTTATATTAGTTGTCTTTTGAAGTAACATTTTGGACTTTGCGTATACCTTTTTGACCTTTCATGTCTAACTATTTTGAGTTTGGGTTGTCTTTTCGACAAACTTTTGAGTTTGGGTTGTCTTTTTGACAAACTCTTGGACTTTGAATATAACTATTTGGTCTTTCGTGTCTAACTATTTTGACTTTGGGTTTAAATTTTGTAGGGTTTTGAGTTCAACTTTTTGGTTACGCGACGAAATTTTGGGGTTAAGTGTTACATTAGTTGTCTTTTGGAGTAACTTTTTGGACTTTACATATACATTTTTGAGCTTTGCATCTAACTATTCTGAGTTTGGGTTGTCTTTTTGACAAACTTTTGGACTTTGCATAAAACATTTACGACTTTTGTGTCGAACTAGTATCACTTTGGGACTAAATTTTTTTTAGGCTTTTGAGTTCAACTTTTTGGTTATGAGATGAAATTTTGGGATTAAGAGTTACATTAGTTGTCTTTTGGAGTAACTTTTTGGACTTTACATATAAATTTTTGAGCTTTGCATCTAACTATTCTGAGTTTGGGTTGTCTTTTTGACAAACTTTTGGACTTTGCATAAAACATTTACGACTTTTGTGTCGAACTAGTATCACTTTGGGACTAAATTTTTTTAGGCTTTTGAGTTCAACTTTTTGGTTATGAGATGAAATTTTGGGATTAAGAGTTACATTAGTTGTCTTTTGGAGTAACTTTTTGGACTTTGCCTATAAATTGTTGGGTTTTGTGTCTAACTATTTTGAGTTTAGGTTGTCTTTTTGACAAACTTTTGGCTTTGAATATAACATTTACGCCTTTTGTGGTGAACTAGTACCACTTTGGGACTAAGTTTTTAGGGTTTTGAGTTCAACTTTTTGGTTATGAGACGAAATTTTGGGATTAAGTGTTATGTTAGTTGTCTTTTGGAGTAACTTTTTGGACTTTGCCTATAAATTGTTGGGCTTTGTGTCTAACTATTTTGAGTTTAGGTTGTCTTTTTGACAAACTTTTGGACTTTGCATATAACATTTACGACTTTCGTGTCTAACAATTACAACTTTGGGCCTAAATTTGTAGAGTTTGTGTTCAACTTTGTGAGTATGAACCAAAATTTTAGGGTTTGGAACTAAGTTTTCTTACCTGAAATGATCATCTTTACTGTTGTCTGTCATTCAATCAAGTGCTAAAGATATGGAACTCTAAATTCTAAGAGCTGAGGTAATCACCTTTAATGATGTATGTCGTTCGTTGACGTAGGAAACACTGGTATTTAAGCCTTCAGCGGTCAAAATGAGGTCATAGAACTCTTCTGGAATTGGTTCAGGGGTCAAAATGAGTTCAAGTAATCCACCACCCCGCATTTTTTCCCCCACCACTGACCCGACAGCCACTACCTACGCTTCAGCTAACGCGCTTCTCTGATTGGTTAATCCAGCTGTCAGTCATTTCTTTGCCCCGCCTCCTATACTAATACTCTTCTCTGATTGGTTAATCCCGATATCAAGCGATGTTGACGTACTCACTCGCTGATTGGTTAAAATCTGCTACCAGGCTATATTTAAACTAGTCTCATGCGAGACTTTGTGTTATAAGTTTGGTTGATTCAAGGAAAGTTTCTGTTCACTCTAGCGGAGACTATATTTTGCACAGTAAGTTGGCTTGTTTTCTCTTAAAGTATGTTAACGCTTATCGATAATAGGTTATATTCATTGTAGATGATTGAGACTATATTTTATACTGTAAGTTTGAATGTTTTCTTTTAAAGTATGGTAAGGGTTAACGATAACAGGTTATTCAACTGTATTGATGTAAAGTTGTTAAGATAAGTATTGTTGAATTCCTTCGTTTTTTCACGTTTTCTTATTGGTTGTATAAAAGTATGATATACCAGACATTCTACCTACAACTATCATGTCACACTAGACGCCCGGGATACAGCCCTCATATCACACTAGACGACCTCCATACACTTCTCATATCACACTAGACGACCTCCATACACCCCTCATACCACACTAGACGACCTCCATACACCCATCACGACACACTAGACGACACCACCATACACCCATCATGACACAATAGACGACCTCCATGCACCCATCATGGCACACTAGACAATAGCCATACAGCCCTCATGACACACTAAACGCCCTCTATACACCCAATATGACACACTAGACGACCTCCGTACACCCATCACGACATACTAGCCGACCTCCATTGACCCGTCACGGCACACTAGACGACCCCTATACAGCCCTTATTACACACTAGACGACCTCCAATACCCATCGCTGCGATGAACATACTAGCAAGACAGACTGTATAAACTGTAAGGGTGTTAAAGCATACACCAAACGAACGCCCGGGTTTTTTAAACTAGAGTACGAAGGGACAGCTCTTGTTAGCTTATGTAGTAAAACGTACCATTGTAGTGGGGATTACGATAAAATCAGTTATAAGGGGTTAAGCAAGCAACACAACAAATTAGATAAAGATATGTTTTTAGAGGTTCTCGCCACGCAAAAGGCCAAGGGTGGGAAAAATGTAGGTTTCAAAGTCTTAAATAATTCCATATTTTCCTACAGTCAAACAAGAAATGCTCTATCCTATTTCTATATAAAAAGAAAGGTAGCTGATGATAACGTCTCGACTATGCCTCTAGATATTTAACTCATTACACTACCAGCATGGACTGACCAGCAATCTCTAACAAGTTTCACCCCCTTATGATTCATTTATAACACAAAGTTAAGCAGACGCCCAACTACATAGCTATAAATAAATGTTATCCTTGTACTATATATTTACTCAATGTACTAAATATTTTTGTAATGTTATATAATACCCACTGTATGTTATACACCTATTGAGATAATAAAAGAATAAAAATATATCTTTTGTCTTTTGTTTTATATTTAATGCTTTTCATTGATGTTGTACAATATACTAACCTATCACTATCGAGCCAGTACACCAAGAGCTCCAAAGTCAGCACACACCAGACATAAACAGCGCACTTCCCGGGTCACCGGGACTAGAGGTCAACATCCCGACACGAAATGTCACGGTTAGCTCCCCCTGCGCCTACAGTACATTAGGCGCGCCGCGCGCCTACTATATATCTTTGTTAATTTACGGGCCAAATAATAAGCAGTTGGACCCTGGTATACTACTGTCATGAGAAGCAAGTACTTACGTGAAGTAAAAGAGGTGCGCAAGCAAGGTTATGATATTGTGTACTTGGAGCAAACATGGATCAATGCTCACCACACTAACCAAAGGGAATGGCAGTCATCAGATGGAAATATTAAGAGATTAATACCTAGCAGCAAAGGACAGCGCTTGATAATTGCTCATGCAGGTAGTCGACAACATGGACTAATACAGAATGCAGAGCTCATTTTTCTTTCAAAATCCACAGACAATCGGGATTATCACTTTGAGATGAATGGTCATATATTTAGAAATTGGATTGAAAATTCTGTTCTCCCATCACTAGATCGACCATCTTGCCTAATAATGGACAATGCAGCGTACCACAACATTGTTGCACTTGAAGATAAAGTCCCGACGTCATCCAGTACAAAAGATGATATTAAGATATGGCTCACAAAGGAGCACATACAATTTAATAACATGTACTTAAAACCTGAATTACTATCACTAGTAAAGCAAAAACAAAGGACAAAGATTTTTCAAATAGATAAGATTATCCAAGAGCACGGCCATATAAGTTTGAGGCTGCCACCTTACCATGCTCATTTAAATCCAATAGAACTAATCTGGGCAAAATTAAAAGGACAAGTGGCAGATGAAAATACAACATTCAAAATATGCGATGTAAAGACTCTTGCTAATCTCGCTTTATTAAATATAGACAAAGATTATTGGGCTAAATGTGAAGACCACGTCTTAAAACAGGAAAAGGAATATTGGAAAAATGATGGTTTGTGGAATGTTCAACCCCAAACAGTTATTAATCTTTTAGACTCGTCTGATTCAGAATGAAAGTATATAGCCCCCACAATGTTGGCCCCTATATTACCTTAAATTATTTCAACAAACGGTCCTTATCAGGACCACACAACTATAAAAATTGGACATACAGGTATACCTTGATATTATCGTCCGTCCTCGAACTGAGAAGACAATAATTCTCCGGGTGTTTTGTCTTATTAGGTTATTTCCCCATTACGGCCACGCCTTTACCTAGTGAAAATTAATCATAGACCAGCAACTACGGTAATTTCTATTATTTAGGGGTTCACAATTTACAATTTTGACAAACATCAAAGAAATTCGCCGCATTAAGAAAACTGCAGCTCCAAGATATTTGTTAAATATACATTTAAAGGGTCTTTTGCATTCTAATAACATTTGGAAAATTTCAAAAGTTTTTAACAAACGGTTTCTGAGCAATAGCGTTTTGAAGTTGGGACCCGCTCCTATAATCTCTATGTTTGATCGTTGATTTATTTGACACATGAAGTTTATACAAGTGTTGTTGTATTTATTTAGTTTGTAACGAACTACCATAAGTTTGTGATAATTGTATGGCCTGTCAGTGAAGTGTTTGGTGTGTTTGGGACGATTCCCCGTTATGTGTAATATTTGATTGGATGACTGTCATAGTATGTGGTTTAGAACTTAATAAAATATGTTATATATTATGTAGCTTCCACTTTAGATTTGACGACGTTTTAAAGCACTAAATAATTGGGCTATTACAATGGTTAGACGGTACCTACGACAGCTAGAGGAGTAAGCGACGATACCAGAACAAACACAAACTGTGGGAGAACATCTACCTGACGGAAATCTCTAGAAAAGCGAAAAATGATAATGAATAGTTATGCTAATTTTATTATAAATGTATTTTGTATGTGCAAGCTGTAATTATTAAGAAGCCCCTGTTCAAATCAGGACAGGAAATTCATGAAAATTACGTCTAATACAGACAGACTTGTCGGATCTAAAATTTAAAAAAAATATTTAAAAAATAGTATAAAAGAACTGATCACTTGTTATTATTTAAACAAACAAGATGGGGGATTGATGCAGGCGATATAAAGAAGGCGCATGTGGACAGATACGCTGAAGATATGCCACAGGTTAAGGTCACCTAGAAATAGTCAAAACTAGGCAAAAGAACTTTGGGACATTTCATATAATAGACATCTTAAATGGTTTATCATTTCATCAATCTTATAACAACAAATTAAAATTAAATAAAAACTGTAGCTGGTGTAGATTTGTGGTTAAGATCAAGATTTGAAGAAATGGTAAACGACCGATGAGAAGCTACTAAGATTCTAGAGAGAGAGAGAGAGGGAGAGAGAGAGGGAGACAGAAGGTAGGCCAGAAAAGTCTTCTTATTTACACTCCCCACACTCCTTACCCCATATTACATACACTGCAATGTGTATATGTCTCATTAATGTATCACTGACTTTTAATTTATTACCTGGATTTAAAAAAAAACAGTGAGGAACAAGACCTCTATCTAAATACAGAAAACTAAGATAATGTCCACTGACACAACAAAAAAAGCCAACCCAAAATCATCAACAGTGAAGAACTTGAAATTGTAACAAACTATGAATATCTGGGATCTGTAGTAACTAACAATGAAGACTGCCAGAAAGAGATCAAAGAAGATTAGCAATAGCAACACACAAATTAAACGCCATGAAGAACATGTAGCACAATACCAGCATGTCAGTAAAATTAAAATGACTTAGAACGAGTTACTTTCCCGATAGAAACGTACTGTTGTGAATCAAGATTAATCTCGCACACAGCAAGGAATAAAATCAATTCATTCGAAACAAAATGCTACAGAAAAATCCTGAAGATACCTTGGATAATGAAAAAAGATAAATACAGACAAATTAAAAGATTTAAACATGAAAAAGAACGGGCTTATAAACAAAATTTTACAGAAGAAATTAAAATACAATTGCCACGTAAAAAGACACAGGGGGCTGGGGGAAAAAACTATAATTAAAGGCATGGTTCCTGGGCAACGCATCAGAGGAAGACCACGAAGGTGGATTCAAGACATCAAGGAGATCTTAAACATGACACCAGAAGTTGGACATCTGGCTAGAGACAGAAATTCTTTTAGATGAGCTTTGTTGAGTGCAACGTTCTGCAAAGGACATGCGACCTGATGAGGATGAATTTTTAGTTATCATTATCTTTATTAAACTGCTCTCTTCTCTTATCTCTAGTATTCTTCAGTATTTTGGCAGTTACTCACTGCCACATGGTGGACTCCGACGGAAAGACGAAAGAGTAACTGACCGAGACAATCAGGCGGTAGATAGTAGAAACATATATGAATAGTAAGACGGCAGGCACCAAAGAAGTGCATGGGCATTTACAACACGCTCGACAGGCAGAATAGTCTACGAAGACAGTGGTGCATACGTCATGACCACAAGTAGCATGGCAATGGAGGTGATGGCAGTGACCAAGGCATTCAAATGGTTAGAGTCACAAGACTACACCTACGCATGAATACTGAGTGATTCGATGAGCATGATAAAAAAAGTGGAGGCGGGCTCTGTATGCATGCAATGGGTAGAGTCGTTGCATAAATCCAAAATACGTAAGGTCACCTTTGTCTATGTCCCTGGACATGCGGGAGTACGGGGAAATGAAAGAGCGGACAGAATGGCTAGTTGCGCTGTCGTTGAGGACGGGCAACCAATGGATCGGGTGGACATCATCAATGCCCTCCGAAATGTGGGAAGAGCACAGGACTTCGACAAACACAGATCGACGTCATTTCTTCGGATGATGGAAATGGGAGTTAGATGGGAACATCAGAAATGAGAAACTTAGTGGCCGTGTAAGAAGTCTTATAAAACCAACATAGAACTAGAGTCGTCAGTCGCTGGACACTGAGGGAATTGCTGAGGAGGGGATCTGAGCACCTATGGACATGTTCGGAGTGCAATGATGATGACCCGCAAATAACTCAAATATATGAATAGTGTGAGTTAGATTGAGGGCTGCGATAGTACAGATGTAGAAAAAAAACAGGAAACAGCCTGAGATATAAGATCAGCAGTGAAGAACTAAGAAAAAAATTAAAAATAATTGTTTTCCACCTTAAAAAAAAAAAAAATTTAAGTATCCTCGTCCCGCCAAGTGGCATATAGGGAATATGATGTTAGTGACCATAAATTTTACATACCTTCGGCACATGACTTTTGGGGTAATGTGGTCGGTATTACGCCCATGCCGCTTTACTGTCCCAGAAAAAAATCCAGTATCCATTAAAGGCTGGGTAAATCGGAAGCCGTCGGGATCGAACCCTACCTCTTGTCCTTTGTAGTCCCGTTCAGTTTTGCACCTTACAGTCCGATATATCCGATTTCAGAACCCATTATTTTCGGGACTGCATGCCTATCCTTTGCACCCTCTTAGCAACCACTCAAGAAGACTGCAACTTTCTGTACTCAATTATCTCTTTAAGAAAGTCAGTCTAACCGGTGTTTCCTACCTTAGTTAATGTCAGATTAACCCCATTGTTTCCCATAAAATTCTCTGCAGGAGAGATCATAGTGATATTTTATACTTAATTATTGTGTCTGCAGCCAGAAGACATTCTATGCTCAAAATGAGAACAATAGAATGGCATTTACGAGCGAGACATTGGAGTTAAAATCTATAGAGTGGCTGTGGTTCCCGTGACCGTATATTTGCAATGGTTCCCACCTCTATGTTCAATAAATGTACCACTGACGCTTGTTGAACTTCGCTTGTTTTGTTTTAAAAGCTGTTTTGGTCCATTTTAAACATTTGTATCATTGTTGTTGTTGTAATTATATCATGTGGTTCGAAATTCTTCTTTCAGTAGACCCCAGTTAAAAAGTGTGGGCACTAAGGTTGCGGAAGGAAAGTTATCCGGTGAAACAACATTCCCACGGTCAACTTTAGAGATAGGCCTACATGGAACAAGGGAGCCGCGATAGCTCAGTGGTTAGTGAACTGGACTACAAAGGCAAGAGTTAGGGTTCGATCCCTACCGACGGCTTCCGGGTTCACCAAGCCTTAAATGGGTACCGGATTTTTTCTGGGAAAGTAAAGCAGCACGGGCATAATACCGACCATATTACCCAAAAAATCATGTGCTGAAGGTCTGTAAAATGTATGGTCACCAACACCATATTCCCTATACGCCACTTGGCGTGACGGGGGCTCTGTACTTAATTTTATTACATAGAACCGGCAAATCATAGGAGGAAGAGTATGTTTTACAGTACTCAGGAAAAAATGACAAATAAACAACAACAAAAAAAGGTTTTGGTTTTGGTTTTTTCTGAGTGCTCTATAACATGCCTCTTCCTCCTATGGTTCACTGAATTATCCCCTTGGAAGTTTCCCTTTATAATAATATTCATTTATTATTATTTGTCTCGTTCATGGAAACATGCTAGTGCAACCCGTCCAGATTCACCTTTTCAAGATACAGTTGTCCACTAAAGGCTGCCAGAATTCTGCCCACACTGGCCCCTGCTCGTGAAAAATAAACCTAGACCGGTGACGTAACTCTAGTAGGATTATGATCAGGCTAAAGATGGCTGTGAAGCAGTTCTCCCTCAAAAGACGGACACAAAAGAAATAAAGGCAGAATACTCCACTCCACAGCGTCGGTAAAGCTTTGAGTAGTCTACCTTGACACGGGTCGCTTCAAAACATTAGCTCCTTCTGTGTATGTTCATAATTTAGCACTTTGGGTTACCCCTGAGTGATTTGTTTACCTCTTTTTTTTTTGGTTGGATTTTTTTTAGATCGTGAGATACATCATTTAATGCAGAAAAAAATCGCTTTCCAAGAAATTGGCATTTTTTCATTTTTTTTTAAATTGTTGTTCTTCTTGGGACCAAGAAATCGGCCTGGTCATCAGCAGACATCAAACATCTCTTTGTGACTCGGGAATCACAACGAATAGCGCTATGAGGTCGCCGAACATACTGGCAGACTTACGGGGACCGTATTGATAGACATTGTAACATGTTCAATCTATGAAGTGAAACCCAGGTCTTTAATCAACTTTAGCCAGGGATTTCGAGTCCCCGTGTTTTGCCTTGTTTGAACGCACTTGACTGTGTCAAAAGTTCAGCTAAATTACTATTTTTAGAGCACCTAATGTTATATTTAAGTGGTAGTAATTTTTTATTACGGTATCGTAGTTGAGAGAGTAACAGATAGGCATCGTAATTAAGGTTGATCATTCCATGCCTTCCCTATCATCTTCATCTCTGCTACCATCTGTCTTCTCCAAGAATATGTTGGGTTTCCTTTGTTTTTTTTTCCTTGGGGATTTCAAAAAAGGGTCTGGCATATAATACTCTCAGTTGACTTCCGCATTGTGTGTCCTATCCAGTGCCATCGTCTTTATTGTATCTTTTTATTCACTGGTATTTGACTGGTACTTTCCAATAAATCTATTTTTGTAATTTTGTCCTGTTTTTTCCATCCTTTTATTCTGCGTAAGCATCCATTAATGAAGGTGTGTATCTTCGTGATTGTCATTTGTGTTGTTCTCTATGTTTTACAGCCATATGGTAGGACTGACTTAACATTGGAGTTGACCATTTTTATTTTTGTTCTTAACCTGATTTCTTTAGATTTCCGTATGTTTCCTTGTGCAATGAATCAACTTCTTGCTTTTTATGCATGTAATATTTGAGTAATGTTTTCGGTTAATTGTCTTAAATCACCATTGGCTGTGCATTACACTGACTATTTGTTTATATTTCAACTGAAAATAGACGACGATAATTGGTTTCCCTCTTTGGATGACTACATATGTGTGAGCTGTTCTCTAATTGCCGCTGATGTACTTCGAGCATCTAAAGTTATCAAATGTGAATGTATTTTATCAATTCTAATGATGTCTCAATGGGGGCGGGGTGGAGGGTTGAATAAGAGGCAAGGCATCGACTTATGGCCAAGACGATCCCGCCTTCGAATCCCGCCCCGGGCGATGAGTATTCTTGTCTTCTGATTCATGGTTACCCAAATAACACTAGGGATATGAATGAAATAGCAACAGGCAAATGTTATCACAATTACGATGCAGAAATCCAAGCAATAAAGTTGGCATTAGAAAAACTGCTGAACAGTAATCTTAGCCCACAGCCTGCAGTGTTTTTGACAGATGCAAGATCAGTACTCCAGACATTACAATCCAGAAAATTGCCACATCTGCAGACCTTATTGATTGAACCCTGCAAGCACCACAGGGTTTGCCCTGCAGTGGATCCCATCACACTGTGGAATACCAGGAAATGAGAAAGTAGATCAGTTGGCAAAGGAAGGTTCAACAGGTTACATACTATCATAAGAAACAGATAATCAAATCAATCAGAGGACCACAAGCCCCAAATCAAGATGCCTTTCATAATATGAATAAATGTGAACAAGTTATCATTATACGCCCCAGAACAGGTCACAATCGACTCCACAGTCACATGTGTACAAAATTCAAGATCGGCACCTCAACTACATGTACATGTGGACAGGCGCCCCAGACTGCTGAACGCATACTTCAAGACTGTACTGAATATAGTAGACTGAGGAAAATCCATTGACCCAAAGATACAACGCTACAGGCAAAACTATATAGGCCACTGCAAGCATTGCAAAATACAGTTACATTTATACAGGAAACGACATTGCAGATATAGAGAATACTTCAGGCGAACGAAAGATAGATAAATGGTTTGCGTAGTAAGTGAAATTCGATGTTGAATCTGGTATGAAAGCGGCTAAAAATAATTAGGTCTCGTGTGCCTTCTGCGTACGTTAAAACACTGGTAGCAGTTGAAAGTCGAAAAAAGTACGTCAAAAATGTCAGTTTTGGGGAAAAAAATTGTTAAAAATAAAAATCTACTTAATTACTCCTCCCCCTTCCTCCATTTTCAAGATCTTCGCCAGTGCCATGAAATTGTGTCCATCTTCACTACTTTGCCTAGGTTTGATGGCGGAAGCGTTTATCGGAATCTCCAGTGACGCCAAATCAGGTGAGATGTTAAGGGAGTCAGAGCATTATAGACTGTAGTGTTAAATGAAGATGTGTCAATAACTGTTTTGTTTTGCATAACATTATTAATTATGGCCAGATTATTTCAAGAAAGAGGAAACGATCCATTAAGTATCCAGTAACGTGCTCCACGGTAAGAAAAGATATAAACCTTCTACAAATGAAACCTATTTCAGAACAGAAAAAAACAATTCCAGAAAGTATATGTCAAACATTGATTGTTGAACAATCATGTAAAAAAAATAAAATGGAAGAAAAAAACCAAACTATTTATTCAGTTGTGTGTGTGTGTGTTTTTTTTTTAATTTTATTTTATTTATTTATTTTATTTTATTTATTTTTTTTTGGGGGGGGGGGGTGTGTGTTGAGCTGAACAATTATGAACTGACTTTCACCATCTTCATCAAAATCATCATCGTTATCATCTATTTACTTGTGCCAGTTAGAACTTGGTTCCGATGATACCAACGCTGAAGTGTTATCTGCTTTTCTCGAAATGCCCAGTCTACAACAGTTAGTCCCACCTCACAAGTGTCAACCTACATTCTTAATGTTCTTCCTATCTCTCGTCTTCTTGGTATCATGACCTTCATAATCATTATCTCTAGGCCGCCATGCCGTTTTATGTTACCGAAAGATTCTACTCTCATTTTTACTGCATTCTTTAACTACCAGTTTTCCAAAATATATTAAGTCTGAAGAACGGATGTATGTGTTCCTTTCATGATCCAAAGTATAGGTAGAGTACGAGACTTGAACCGGCGTTTTAGCACGCGAGTTTCCACCCATATATGCTCGGCCGCCTATCCAGAAATGTTCAGATATTTCTGTATAGTGTCACCTCAAGCATTGAAACTCAGATGCGAAGCGACATTCCTCACCTTCCCAGGGTAATACCATGGTACCCATTTCTGCCAACGGCTGGGTCGACCGTGGGGGTATTTTTTTTTTTCCAACCACGAATACAATTCACACTGCTCCCAGCGGGAATCGAACACGGGTTGTCCGAACGTCGGTAGTCCAGTCGGGTGGTTTTCCCAACTAGGCTACCGAGGCTACCAATGTTAGATAAATAAATCCAAAATGTTCCATTTATACTTCTGCAAAATTTCAAATTGAAAATATTTACTGAAGTTTCAAGAGGTCTTTCAATAGCCCAAGTTTCATAGCGATATTTGAAATGAACGCTTTAATTCAACGGTAGTTAGAGTGTAGCCCGGTTCTGCAGCGAATCACCTCTAGAACGATAGGAAGGAATGACTGAAAAAGGGAAGGAGGGAGGGAGGAGGAAGGGAGAGAGGAAGGAAAGAAAGAAGGAGAGGAGGAGAGAAGGAAGGAAGGATGGTAGACAGGTAGGAAGTGATCCAGGGAGTGAGGAAGGAAGGAAGGGAGGGAGGAAGGAATGAGGGAGGGAATGAGGGAGGGAACAAAGGAAGCAAGGAAGGAAGGAAGAAAGGTAGACAGGTAGGGAGAAACCGAGGGAGGGAGGAAGGAAGGAAGGAATGAGGGAGGGAGAGAATGAGGGAGGGAGAGAATGAGGGAGGGAGAGAATGAGGGAGGGAGAGAATGAGGGAGGGATCACAGGAAGGAAGGAAGGAAGGAAGGAAG
>JAVIAB010000139.1:27904960-27972460 GCA_032433765.1 Megaustenia siamemsis
CCCGTGTCCTCACCTGTCACCTTGAACAGAAACGCGTATTCCCACCCACACTCGGAGGTTATAGATATAACAAAGAGACATGGCTCAATGCGCAATCTTTGCCAATGACGTCTTCGAAGGTTTCCACAGATGAGAGGAGACATGTGCTGCTGCTATAGATCTGGAGGATGCATAGAACAGGGTAACATTTGAATATCTCATGCATATGCTCATCAAACTGGCGGTGCACCCCTTCCTCATTAGATGGATCGCCGCGGCACTGTTCTCTTCCTCTGAATTGATTCACCATTGTCATCAGTTCTATTTAACGTGTACACAGTAACGATCACGGAACAACAGCTGGATGGGAGGGGAAGAACTATGACTTTTGCTGATGATATTCTGGTATATCGACAGGGAAGAGACAGACGGGGAATCGCCTCCATAATGCAAGACGAACTCGATCGCATTTCTTCCTGGTGTGGGGTTTCAGGTGCCTTGGTTAATATTAATAAAGCATCAGTTTCATGGTTCTCCCTTAACAATCATATCGTTAATACGACCTCACCGGTAGTACGAATGGGAGCTGATGAAGTGACCAGGGACAAGTTCATGACATACCTCGGAGTTAAGTATGATCGCAGCATGTGTTTTCAGGACCACGTCGACCATGTGATAACAAAATCCCGCAAAGGATTAGCCGCCTTGAAGGTCATGGCAGCTGCCAACATCAAGCAGAGGCTACTTACTCTTCTGTTGCAGGGATTAGTCCTCGCACCAATCGGGTATGCCCTGTCAATTCTTACTGTCAGTACGACAAATTGATAGGCTGGAGAAAATACAAAATGAAGCCATGCGCATTATCTTGTAATTTACAAGGGACACTACCTGTGTACCTTGATGGTACAATGAAGTATCTTCTTGACTTTCCAACCATGGATGACAGAATCAAGATCTGGAGAGTACGAGCATACCTGATGATTAGTATAGATACAGAGCATCCATTGCACCACGTGCTCAACACAGTGAAAGGTGCCAGGCTAAAAAGAGGCAAATCATGGGTGGGCCGAGCAGAAGATGTCATTAAACAGGTCTGTGGGCTTACCAATATCAGCGTTGGTGAGGAGTGGATACCGGTGCCTACGTCATTCAAGGGGACTTTCTCGTGTATTGTCACACTCGACAGGAAAAGTAGAGAACAGAACCCAGTCGTGGTTAATGCTGAGGTCAACGGTCTCATCTGCGATAACACCGATGAGAAAGATGCAGTCATCTATACAGACGGATCTGTAATACGACACCAAAGAAGTACAGGGACATTTACAGCACGCTCGGCAGGCAGAATAGTCAAAGAAGACAGTGGTGCATACGTCATAACCACGAGTAGCATGACAATGGAGGCGATGGCAGTGACCAAGGCATTCAAATGGTTAGAGTCACAAGACTACACCCACGCATGTATACTGAGTGGTTCGATGAGCATGATTAATACAGTGGAGGCGGGCTATGTACGCATGCAATGGGTAGAGTCGTTGTAGAAATCCAAAATACGTAAGGTCACCTTTGTCTATGTCCCTGGACATGCGGGAGTACGAAATGAGAGAGCAGACAGGTTGGCTAGCTGCGCTGTCGTTGAGGATGGGCAACCAATGGATCAGGCTGACATCATCAATGCCCTCCGAGATGTGGGAAGAACACAAGACTTCGACAAACACAGATCCACGTCACTTCTTCGGATGATGGAAATGGGAGTTAAGATGGGCACAGCCAGAAATGAGAAACTTGGTGGCCGTGTAAGAAGACTTATCAACCAACATAGAACTGGAGTCGTCAGTCGCTGGACACTGAGGGAATTGCTGAGGAGGGGATCTGAGCACCTATGGGCATATTCGGAGTGCAATGATGATGACCCGCAAATAACTCAATAACAATATCAGTTTGCCGTAATGTGTCTATTCGCTATGACTTTTATATAACCATCATGCTTGTGTAAATAAAGGGAGAACTGGACGATGTGAGCACGGTCGCCTGTGTTATGGTATCCTTACAACTCGAGTTTACATTCCTGCAACTACATGCCATGTCCCATGATCCTTTGATCCATTGTTATCATCATCATCAAGTACTTGGTCTGCTGACGTAGGTGTTCATGTCTCTCCACAACTATCGATCTCGACAGTTATTTATCATTTCCGTTGTTGACCTTCTGCCAAGCCATTCTCTTAAGCTGTCTGGTATCTTTTCTCTTTGCTTCCCTCTAGCTCTTCGTCCCTAAATTGTCCCAGTTGTCACAATATATTCCAGCTGGTCTCTTCTCATTGCGTGGCCAAAAAATGATGATTATTTCTTCTTAATATTGGAAATTAGCTCTCTTTTAGCTCTGGCCTCTTTCAGAAAGTTTTCATTACTCTTCTTAGCTGCCCCTGGTATTCTCAACATTCATCAGTAAAACCACATATCTAGACTCCAGCGATTTTCTTAGTTCCATTGTTATACAGACAAATAAACGTTAGCAGATGAAACGTGTCACAGACGACACCCATTGAAGCTTGTCGAGTGAGATAGCAAGTCCTGGAAGACAATGCAATGTCCAACCATGATTATCAGTTCGAAGGAAATGACCTGATGTTTTAAGAATCGTGAAGATATTTTAAATGCTAGCCCAATAACATGTTAGCCCAGCGCCCCCTGTTCCAGCGAGAAGGTATAACCACTGCAATAGTGTTACTTCATCATTGTTGGTTACTCTGGATATGATGATGATGATGAAAGGAAGATGGCGGGAACGCGGAAACAAAGATTGAGTAATCCAATTTTGGGTCTGGACTATAAAAGAAGAGGTAGTGAGCATTCAGAAAAATTGTCAAGAATATACATAAGATCAGGAGAGAAGTAAACAGGGTAGTGAGTCGAACATTACAGTTGAGGATTTTGCTTGGGATTCGAGACTTGGAGAAACATTCAGTGATGTTTAAGTCAAGAATTAATTATTCAGATTTGTTTCAAAGGGAGAATGTTTCAGTTCTCAAAGAAGATCGGTGCTTATTAAGTAAGTCAAGGTTAGAAATATACGGACTGGTACAGAAATCATATTATCATGTGTATGATTTTATGCAAAGTACAAGAAGTTATGTCAATATGATTACAGAACCTGGGAGAGCGTCATTTAACAAAGGCGGTAGCTAAGACACTAATAGAGAACTACTAATGATATAGATGTTTAGACGACCACAGTAAACATTATGAATAATGATTGACTTTTATATGCAGCCAAGATATTATCCTGATGATTTATGAAGTGCAGCTGACGAACTTTGTTAATCAACTTTTGTACGAGATCTAGACGACGATATGTGTTATCATATGAAGTGTTGAACACAAGTGCTGTTCAGAATATTTAAAGTTTCGGTTTCTGTGTTGTGAATTAATCACGTTGTGTTAAGCACAAGGTCAACGGAGGATTGTTGCACGAGGCCAGGAAGTTTTGGACCTAACGTATTCCTTACTCTTTGTGAATAATTAATCACATTGTACTGTCACTGTTACAACCACTACACAGAACAATACATTTATCCTCGGTCCGGCCAGGAAATTAACTATAGCCACTCTCATGCCCTCTAACTCCATATAGAAACGGCACTCTTTACCCATATAGTGTGAACTCTACCGTCATACGATTCCAGATAGAATGACTACCAAACTAAAGGGGGGAGTACTACTCCGCGCATGTCTCTACGTGCACATATTTATTCCAGCATATTTGACGCCCAAGCTTTAAACGTTATTTTCATGTTTAAGTGTTGTCATATGTGCTCATTTGCTTTCTCTTTGTGTATTCGTTTGTTTCTATGTGTGGTTAAGCGTGCATGTATTCGTTTATGTGTGTATGCGAGTGTGTGCGCGCACTCGTGTATATACGTACATGTTTATGTCTGTGCGTGTGTGTGCGCGCGCGCGTGTGTGTGTGTGTGTGTGTGTGTGTGTGTTTGAAAGTATCAATTAAAGTGCAAGATAAAAAGATGTTCTAGCCGAACTTGAACAGGTCAACATGCGCAAATACCTCGACATAAAAAATTAGGGCCTACTTTTGAGGATCGATTAAATGCAGCTCGGTGATAACAATAATAATAATAATAACTATCGCCATAACCTTGCATCACTACAGGATTTAAATGCTAAGATAGTCATAAGTGTATAGTTGAATGTAATTGGTGTTTTTGCTTTCTTCGCGAGGAGCTTCATCCGTTCAACATCGGCATGTGTTATTTCAGTAATATATTGCAGTTTTCCGAATTGATGGTAACTCCTTTCACCTCGCCAGAGACAGGGGAAGAAAGGGAGGTAAGGACGGAGGGAGGAGGGAAGTAAGGAAGGAGGGAGTAAGGGAGGAAAAGAAGAAGGGAGGAAGGATAGAAGAAAGGGAGGGGGGAAGGGAGGGAGGATTATAGAAGTCCCATAACGCAAGATGAATTTCTATTTTTCTTTGTACCAAAATATACTAATTATGTCAGTCAGAAAGGAAGAAATCGTGATTTAGTTATCAAAAAATATAAATCAACAGCAATATATAGAAAGTCTGAAAACGTACACAGAGTGTTGGTTAATTAATGATTAATTGATGATTCATTAATGATTAATTAATGATTAATTAATCACTCTAGGAAGTTTCATCCATAAATCCACGAAATTCTCTTTAACATTTAGAAATCATGAAAATTGAACATTACCAATTGCGTAACTGAAATGTTCCTTGGAGAAACGTGTTCATTGTTGACGTTTCATGGAACTTTTTAAACGAATCAACGATTAGAGTGTTGAACGTCTTAAACATTAATATTTGTTCGACATCCTAACTTAACTGTCTCTTCTCTGTAATGAAATGATAAGTTCGACTAGCTGCGGTCACTACATGGTTAGTGTGCTCGGCACTGATCACAAGAATTCCGGGTTCAATTCCCAATTGTGGTAATTTTTTTTTTAACCAACCCAGGTTCTAAAGAACATGTAAAGGCACTTTATTCTATAGTAAAGTAAAAGTAAAGTACCCCCGTCACGCCTAGTGACGTATAGGGAAATATGGTGTTAGTGACCCTATATTTTACAGACCTTCAGCACATGATTTTTGGGGTAATGTGGTCGGTATTACGCCCGTGCTGCTTTACTTTCCCAGAAAATAATCCGGTACCCATTTAAGGCTGGGTGAACCCGGAAGCCGTCGGTTGGGATCGAACCCTACCCCTTGTCCTTTGTAGTCCAGTTCACTAACCACTGAGCTATCGCGGCTCCCTTTATTCTATAGTTAGAACAGAAATTCGTGCCCACAGAGTTGATCAATTATCTCGAAAACTGTTAAATGAATTTCTGTAATTCTTTTTCATGAAATTTTTTAGTTTTTCACCGACGTTAAGATTTTATAACATTTAGGTACAAAGGTAGACTGAATTTTGCGCAAATCGTTTTTTTTTTTTGTTATATAATTTTAGGAAAAAATCAAACCGTGTGCTCTCAACAATTGATTTTACTGTACATTATGTTAATTTTCTAACAAACTACTCGGAGGATTGCGTCTTACAAGTTACGGTTCAGTGAACGCGAGATGATGCTAAAGATTGTGTGGAGAGCACGTGAAATTTGCCTTTTTAAACGGTGAGTTGATTACAAGAAATGTGGGTATTGTAAAATCCTAAAAATTAGGACAACCAAGAAAATCATATTTTTATATACATCAAAGAAGCAAAAATCTTTCATAAATGCATGACAGTAGGGAAAAAAATCAGACTTAATGATTGATCGATGAAAAAATAAGATTTCATTAAAAGGAATTATAGAAATCAATCAAACAGTTTCCGAGATAATTAATAAACTCTTAGGGCACGAATTTCTGAACGAACTTTAGTTAAGTACGACGGCTTAGTATGATGCTGACCACATTAGCCATAATATGACACGTTGCGCGTAGACAAATACGGGTACTAGTCCTATATGGTGTAGTGATACCACTTCCATAACCACATACATCATATGAAAGGTGTTTATTCAGAAAGGCTGAGTAGTCTAGAATTGCCACGTCGGCCTTTAGACAAGAAGACAAGTGTTCAAAATCCAACATAGACGGTGTTTTTTTTCTTTCTTTCTTTCTTTCTTTCTTTCTTTCTTTCTTTCTTTCTTTCTTTCTTTCTTTCTTTCTTTCTTTCTTTCTTTCAAAAATAGGAAAAATTTATCTAAGATTTTTTCGTGACGTTACCATCCCCTGTACACTTGAATAGTGAGATCCGATGCCTAGCACTATCGGATAATGAAAATAAAAAGGAAGGTCCCGTGTGCACATTAAAGTACCCTTGGCAGTTCAAATCGAAAAGAGTAGGCCATACAATTTGGCCGCTGTCTTGGGCAAACTGTAAAAGAGAGTACCCACCCCATGGATCCCAGGTGGTGCTACGAAGTTATTGACGTGGGTCAGGGTTCTTCTTAAATTTGCTCTAAACTCTCAAGGGGGGGATCGGAGCATCTGTGGATTCGTTCGGCTAGGATCCTAGCCTAGCTCAGTACTTCGTGAATCGGACACAAGCAGACATTGCAGAGAAGTTTCCTTTTTACTCATTTTTAATATTATTGTTAAATATATATATATATATATATATATATATATATATATATATATATATATATACATATATTAGTTTTTGGATGTGAATCATGGGCAATAGGACAATAGACAAAAAGATTACTGAAGGCTGTAGAAATGTGGTTTGACCGAAGAATGTTGAGAATACCGACAGCTAAGACGAGAAATAAGGAAAAACGGTATGAAAGAGGCCAAAGCAAAAAGAGAGCTGATATCCAGTATTAGGAAGAAACAATCATCATTTTTTGGCCACGCAATGAGAAGATAACAGCTGGAATATATTGTAACAATTGGGAAAATTGAGGGATAAAGACATAGAGGGAGGCAAAGAAAAAATTACCAGACAAATTGTGTGGTGCAACCAATTTTGAGTTAATCAAGAAATACCATCTTAGCCCGTAGACCTTTAGTGAAGCTGCAGACGGCTGTGGTTGAGGCCTCTTGCTTTCATCAAATCCACACACGATACGTCGATTGGCATGATATCAACAACTCTAAACGCTCTGACTCACATAATTTTATTGGTGTATAATACAATGTATGAATGAAACATCAAGATAACCTCATTTGAAATCTGATAAGTGGGGTTTTATTTGACCAATCAGGCCTGATTTTTTACCAGTCACAGCTGGTGCTCCGTCTGTTGTCACTCCAGCAGGCCAGTTCCGGTTTAATAAAAAAAATCTGTTAGAGCGTGCATTTTAAGAGTTAAGAATTAATCTTAAAATCTGTAAGAACGTGCAGTTTAAGAGTTAAGAATTAATTTTAAAATCTGTAAGAGCGTGCAGTTTAAGAGTTAAGAATTAATCTTAAAAAATATGTTAGAGCGTGCAATTTAAGAGTTAAGAATTAATTTTAAAATCTGTAAGAGCGTGCTGTTTAAGAGTTAAGAATTAATTTTACAATCTGTAAGAGCGTGCAGTTTTAGAGTTAAGAATTAATTTTAAAATCTGTAAGAGCGTGCTGTTTAAGAGTTAAGAATTAATTCTACAATCTGTAAGAGCGTGCTGTTTAAGAGTTAAGAATTAATTTTAAAATATGTAAGAGCGTGCTGTTTAAGAGTTAAGAATTAATTTAAAAATCTGTAAGAGTGCAACCCAGCGCTTTGAAAATATCTTCGCTTTTGTGGTGCCTTAGAGTTATCATGAAGCTAATATGTCCTCCGTAATGTTAACAAATTTATCAATGCACCTAGTAAAGTTAACTAATTGCTCTGTGTCTATATCATAATGTTAACAAATTTATCAATGCACCTAGTAAAGTTAACTAATTGCTCTGTGTCTATATCACAGGCCTTATTTAAGGCGATGGAGAATGCTATGAAATCTGACACATGCTCTTTTAATTTTTTTTTTTTAAACATCTTTTCCCATGTCATCCATACGTCTTCCGATAGTCTAAACTTCATTGATGAAATATATAGCTCCTTTTAGTAGAAAGCACTTTAGCCTGCTGCTTCGAAATACGCTTTCAAAAACTCTCCATCGCTAAATGGTTTCAAAACTTTCGTAATTTGTTACTAATAGTAAAGCTCACACAAACAGCATTCTCTGATTTTCATTTATGTTGTAAAAACACACTGTTAACCTTACAGGGATTTCTCTTAATGTGTGATTATTTCCTGCCTAACTTGTCCTTCCAGTGAACTCCAATTTTCATGTTTGGATAGGAAGTGACGTCACCGGTTACATTCGTTAAGAGAAGAGACATATTTACGTAACATATTAAAAACACGGGGTTATCGCGATACACAGTAAAGAAATAATCCAAAGTTCATCTTTTCTGAAAGTAAGAAATTCTGTATCTAATTGTCTCCTTTAGCATGATAGCGTCATTGCGTAACTAATTGGTTACAAAGAGCTAATATCTTTCAATACATCATCATCATCAAGTACCGGGCCTGCTGGCGTAGGTGATCATGTCTCTCCACAACATTAGATCACGACAGTTATTTATAATTTCTGTTGTTGACCTTCTGCCAACCCATTCTTTTAAGCTGTCTGGTATCTTTTCTCTTTGCTTCCCTACAATCATTTAACTGGTACTTACCCATAATTCTATTTTAGTGATTTTGTTTTGCCATTTTCCATTCCTTTATTGCTCAGTTTTGTTAAATGATAATTGCACATTTTTGAAGTTATAATCATCATCATCATCGATTGCCGTCTATGCAACGAAGGTTGGCTACCATGGAGCGCCATTCTGCTCTGTCTCTTGCTTTGATGATGCAGGTTGTCATGGAGTGACATTTCCATCTTTTGATGTTACACGTCCATGTTAGTCTTGGTCTGCCTCTGCCTATTTTGCCTTGTATTTTCCCCTCCAGGATTACTTTCAGTAGGCTGTTGTGTCTTTTAACATGGCCCAAAAATCGCATTTGTTTTGTTTGAATGAATTGTGTTTAGCAGTTCTATTTTCATTTTTAATTGTTTTTAAGACTTCATCGTTTGTTTTCTTTTCCTTCCATTCAATTCTACCTATTCTTCTATATATCCACATTTCAAAGGCTTCAATTCTCTGTTCTGTTTTCTTGTCTAATGTCCATGTTTCAGCACCATACAGGAATATTGAGAAGATGTAACATTTTGCTATTCTTAGTTTTAGCTCTGGTGTTATTTGTTTTGATGTTAGTATGTTCTTCATGACATTAAAATTACTTTTTGCCATTCCAATTCTTTTGTTTATTCCGGTTGTACATTTTCCAATACTGGTTTAGGTTTGTCCAGGTAGTTGTAGTTCTGAACTGTCTCCAGGTCAATTCCTTCAATTTTGATATCCACTTGTGGGTTTTGAGTATTTTCATTGTTTATGATCATAGTTTTAGTCTTTTTGATATTCATATCTAGTCCATAATTTTTGCTTGTCATGTTTATTTCATTAATTAATTGTTATAGATATTTGGGATTTTCTGCTAGTAGTACAGTATCATCAGCATATCTTAGGTTATTGATTATCTTTCCATTAATTTGTAGGCCTGGCATCTCTATGATGTTTTTAAAGATTTGCTCAGTGTATAGATTGAACAGGGATCCGCGATAGCTCAGTGGTTAGTGAACTGGACTACAAAGGACAAAGGGTAGGGTTCGATCCCAACCGACGGCTTCCGGGTTCACCCAGCCTTAAATGGGTAGCGGATTTTTTTCTGGGAAAGTAAAGCAGCACGGGCGTAATACCGACCACATTACCCCAAAAATCATGTGCTGAAGGTCTGTAAAATATAGGGTCACTAACACCATATTTCCCTATACGCCACTTGGCGTGACGGGGGTACTTTACTTTTTTTTTTATAGATTGAACAAGCTTGGTGATAGGATGCATCCCTGTCTTACTCCTCTTTTTATATCAATGGGTGTAAATTTCTCCTTGTTATATTTTATTATTGCTGTTTGCTTCCAGTATAGATTACATATTAGTCGTATGTCCATGTCATCTAGATGTATCTCTTTTAGGCATTCTATAAGTTGTATGTGGTTTTAGACAAGTTGATGTTTTTAGTTCATTTGGTATGTATCCTGTGTGGTATATGTCGTTGCATATGTCTGTAATCATTTCAATGCCAAAATCTTCTAGTGCCTGTATGATCTCTATCAGTATGCTGTCATGTTCTGCTGCTTTTCCCTTTTTCATTGTTTTTATAGCTTTTTCCTCCTCAGATTTTAAGATTTTATAGCCTGATGTACATTTTATAACTGGTTTCTTGTCCCTTTGATCCTGAAATAGTTCTGTTTTATATTCCTGCCATGTATCTATAATATCTTTATTGCCTGTTAGCATTTTTCCTTTTTTTGTCTGCAATGCATCCACCTTCTGTGGCTTTTAAAGATTTTTATTAGTCATTCTCTTTATTTCTGTGTGCATTCCTCTTAAGTCTTGTTTGTTTTCCATAGTTTCTATTTCTATACATTTTTGGCTAAGCCAGTCTTCTTTTGCCTTTTTGCACATTTTGCGTATTTTATTATCTATTTTATTGTATTGGGCAGTTTTCTTCGCTTGTCTCCTTTCTTCAATTTTTTAGTTATCCATTTTTGTTTTTTGTTCTTTTCTCTTTTGGGTAAGGTGTCGCAGGTTTCTTGTATGCTTTTCTTAATGCGTTGCCATTTGGTTGTTACTTTTTCATCAGGATTTTCTCTTCTGTATTGCTCAATTCCTTCTTCTAGCAGCTTCTGGTATGTGTGTTTACTTGTATTGTATAGGTATCTTTAATATCTTTTTTATTTAAAGCTGTTATATCTAGTAGATTTGTTGATGAATTAGACTTTTGCTTGTTTCTCTTTAGTTTGATTTTCATTTTAATAATTACGTGATTGGGATTTGAATTAATATCTGCTCCTGGGTAGGTTTTGGCTTTCTTTACGCTGTTACGGAACCTTTCTTTTATCATTATGTAATCTATTTGATTCCTCTTCTTATCTCCAGGGTTTCCTTTTCTCTTGCTCAAAGTAGGTGTTACATATTATCAGCCTTAAGTTATAAACAAAGCCAAGTTCTCATTTTAAACTAAACTTACGTCCTACAAAATGGTCAAAGTAATCCTCGAATAAAAAATAAAGATAAATAAAAGTAAGTAAAAAAGTAAAGTACCCCCGTCACGCCAAGTGGCATATAGGTGATATGGTGTTAGTGACCATAAATTTTACAGACCTTCGGCACAGGAAATATAAATAAAGCTACATCGCAATTGAAATAAGCCAATAAATGGAAATGTGCATCAATTATGAATTGAAACAGCTAAATACGGAACGAAAAAAAAATATTCTTTGTGAAATAAAAATAAACAATTCATTAAGGGAAAAAAATAAATTAATACGTGCATAAATAATAACAATCACGGTAAAAACAATCGGTCTCAAAACTTGCAAAAGTATTGATGAATGTCACTTCAAGATATCGTTGAAAGTAATACAATGTGATGTATTGCTTTTTTTTTTTTAATTGAAGTATTTGCTTGCAACATAAAACACTGTGTTAAAATATAATGTTTGTGTTATTGTGTGTTAGATTATAGTATGTGTTAGATTATAATGTTTGTGTTATTGTGTGTTAGATTATAGTATGTGTTAGATTATAATGTTTGTGTTAAGGTGAGTTAGATTATAGTATGTGTTAGATTATAATGTTTGTGTTATTGTGTGTTAGAGTATAGTATGTGTTAGATTATAGTATGTGTTAGATTATAGTATGTGTTAGATTATAGTATGTGTTAGATTATAATGTTTGTGTTATTGTGTGTTAGATTATAGTATGTATTAGATTATAGTATGTGTTAGATTATAGTATGTGTTAGATTATAGTATGTGTTAGATTATAATATGTGTTAGATCATAGTATGTGTTAGATTATAATATGTGTTAGATTATAGTATGTGTTAGATTATAGTATGTGTTAGATTGCAGTAAAATAAATAGAGAATCTTATAATGTGGCAAGAAAAAACAGTGAGATTGTAGCAACACAGAACTGAGAACGTTAGACTGAGGCAAGACGGAATAAAGCACGTTAATTAGTAATAAGAAAGAATAGAGTACAATAGATTGCAGCAATAAATGGTAAAGTACGTTAATTTGTAATAAGAAAGAATGGATGGAGTACGTTAAATTTGCAGTAATAAATGGTAGAGCACGCAAGACTATAGCAAGAATAAATAAGGTACATTAAATTGTAATACACACCAAAAAAAAAAATATATATATATAGTGTTCCATATTGCAAGAAAAAAAGAAAAAAAAAGAAAGCTCAGAACTTTTACATCCGGTGTTTTGTACAAACTTTCATTCTTTCAATTTTCTCACTGTTTACACGTGTCATGTTTCCCGCCTTTATCTGTTGAAATTGGGTGAGACTGTAAATACATGTATTGGCACGGGATTGTGTGCGCGCGACGGATGCGTACGGCACGGAACTGTTGCGTTACCGAAATATTTCTGATAAACTTCGACACTCTAACGCTTAAGGCCGGCAAGGTCGATTTTGCGACAGTGATGCTATTAGTAGAAAAAGTAATAGTAGTAGTGTTGATAACAGTTGTTATAGAAGGTGTATAAGCAATAATAACAGTCGTTTCTTTTGCGATTATGTTACACATCTAGAATAGCGGTTCTCAAATATTTTGTTCACGGGACACTATGATGTAGTAATGAGTAATGAAATTCTATTTCTGTAGAAATGTGGTTTTACAGAAGAATGTTAAGAACACCATGGACAGCTAAGAAGAGTAATGAAAATGTTATGAAAGAGGTCAAAGCAAAAAGAGAGCTAAGTTCTAGTATTAGGAAGAAAGAATCATCATTTTTTGGCCATGTAATGAGAAGAGAACAACAGGAATATATTGTAACATCTTGGAAAATTATGGGACGAAAAGATAAAAGGAAGCAAAGAGAAATGATACCAGACAGCTTAAGTGAATGGCTTGGCAGAAGGTCAACAACAGAAATGATAAATAACTGTCGAGATCGAAAGTTGTGGAGATCCATGATCACCTACGCCAGCTGGCCCGGTACTTGATGATGATACTTGAGTTTAGCCGACAGATAATCTTTATTACAATTTGGACAACTCCATAGTGCTCGTATTCTCTCCCCAGTAAAGCTTCCATCAACGTGTTGTACAGCTGCCACTATATGCTAGCCAAAGTACTGAAGATTAATATCAATTCAGGTGCATAAACTCCGTTGTACCGGGGAACACTTTTGATGGAGTGTTCAGGTAAATGTTTATCTCATAGAAATTATTTGCATTGGGGCAAGGCTAGTAAATGACCAACTCTTCTTTTCACCATTTATGTACCACAGTTACTTAACAAGTGCAAAGCGAACACGGGAAGTCCTGTTTTCCGTCTTTATCGAGTGGGCTAGATATTGGATCACATACATGGATTCAAACATAAAAACTTCCACGCAAGTGGAGAGATTTGAATTCCGGATCTTCCAGCCTAGAGGTCAACGTTCTATCTCTGTACCACACAGCGTCCCACCTCCATTGTGGAGGTCTGTGAGTTTACACTGACATTCTGTTTATACGGAGGCATCGGTAGCCCAGTTTGGAAAACCATCCGACTGGAGACCTCGGTAGCCTAGTTGGAAAACCACTCCCCCCCCCCCCCGCACGGCCTCGGTAGTCTAGGTGGGAACCCCCCCCCCCCCCCCCCAACTGGGGACCTCGGTAGTCTAGTTTGGAAAACCACCCGCCCGACTGGGGGCCTCGGTAGTCTAGTTGGGAAAACCACCTAACTGGGCTACCGACGTTCGGACAACCCGTGTTCTATTCCCGCTGGAAGTAGTGGGAGTTGTACTCGTGCTTGGAAGAAAAAAATAACCCCGCGGTCGACCCAGCCGCTGGCAGAAAAGTGTACTAGGGTAATACTCTGGGAAGGTGGGGAATGCCGCCTCGCATCATGAATTTCGACGCTTGAAGCGACACAATCCAGAAGTCTCTGAACACTTCTGGATAGACTGCCGATCACATATGGGTGAAAAGTCGCGTGTTAAGACACCGATTACAGTCTCGTACTTTACCATTACCTTTATCTTTACAAAAAATACTGTAAATGAAATGGTATAATAAAATCATGTACATATCTTAGACTGTTTTATCACTAAAGATGAGATACGCAACTAAATACAACGATCCGCCAAACCATTAACATATTTACATTGTCCTTGGTTAAAGTTTCACACAAAAATGGTACGGTCATGTTGCAATATTTAAAGACTTTTCTAAAACCACTTTATAGAGCACAGTACCAGAGACAAGAAAACAAGGCGGACAGGGAAAGTAGCTGCAAGACATCATCATCATCATCATCATCAAATACCATGCCTGCAGGTTTACGTGATCCTGTTTTTCCATAACTTTCGATCTCGACAGATATTTATAATTTCTGTTGTTGACCTTATGCCAAGCCATTCTCTTAAGCTCTCTTGTATCTTTTCTCTTTGCTTCCCTTTATCTGTTCGTCCCTCAATTTTCCCAGTTGTCACAATATATTCCAGCTGTTCCCTTCTCATTACATGGTCTAAAAATTATGATTGTTCCTTCCTAATTTTGGAAATTAGCTCTCTTTTTGCTTTCGTCGCTTTCAGAACTTTTTCATTAATCTTCTTAACTGTCCATTGTATTCTCAACATTCTTCTGTAAGTGGCAAGACACCATCAGAGAATGAACAGTATCATCTTTTGTAACATCTCAAGCATCAGCTCTTAATCGAAAAGATTGGAAAATAATTGTTGTCTCTCTCTCTCTCTCTCTCTGCGATCAGGACTCAATCAGAGTAAGGATTCCAGACTCCCACATGAAGTCAGCTGTCAGGCTAAGTGTGTTGATCACCCCTACAGACAGAACATCATAGGTAGAGCTCGCCAGATCCACTCTGATTGAACACCCGTTAAAAACGTTGCACTGTGTTCTGCGCCAGTGGCCCAGTGCATCCGATTTCAGCCAGCATTTTATTTGGGTTTGCTTTCCCTAGCCTTTGATTGTCCCCAATCTTCCTGCAAGGCAGCAGATTGTCTTTTCTGTAGGGGGATTCTGCCCGTAGATGGTCGGCCCTCCCAGGTTTACGAGCACCATCTGCCCGAGTCACTAGAGGTGACTAACACAGACATACACACACTAAGATGTGAGATGTGACTAACACAGACATGGACACAAAGATGTGAGATGTGACTAACACAGACATGCACACACAAAGATATGAGATGTGACTAACACAGACATGCACACACAAAGATGTGTGATGAGACCAACACAGACATGCACACAGCGATACGAGGCATGACTAACACTGACACACATCAAGATATATGACACATGACCAACACAAACATGCACATAAAGATATGCGATATAACTGTCATAGACATGTCCACACAAAGACATGACACATGCCAAACATAGACATGCACAAAAAGATAAGAGATATGACCAACACAGATATGCACACACAAAGACATGAGATGGGACTAACATAGCCATGCACACACAAGGATATGAGATGTGACAAACACAGACATGCACACACAAAGATTTGAGATATGGCTAACATAAACATGCACACAAAGAAATGAGATATCACTAACCCAGACATGCACACACAAAGATATGACTAACACTGGTACACACCAAGATATGAGATATGACTAAACACAGACATAAAGATATGAGACATGATTAACACGGACACACCAAGATATGAGATATGACTAACATGACACACACCAAGATATGAGCCATGGCCAGCACACACAGGCCAAGATATGAGCCATGGCTAGCACCAAAACACATCAAGATATGATCCATGACTAGCACAGAAACACATCAAGATATGAGCCATGGCTTCACGAAAAAAAAACACCAAGAAATGTACCATGTCCAGCACAGAAACACACTAAAATGTCCATATGCTTGGGCCTGTTGCAGTCGGCAGACTCCTCCGAACGTGGGAATCACATGTTTCGCTCACACAGTCGTCCGGAGATTTGAGAGTGCAGCCTGACCCATAGAACGCTCTCTTGCATGTACAGATTCCCGATTGACTGTCCACAGGTGCCGCCGAAACAGTTGTCCGGAGATTTGAGAGTGCAGTCTGACCCGTAGAACGTTTCCTTGCACGTACAGTCTGCACTTTCCGGGTCACATATGATGCCACAGCCATCAGAACACGTCTGCTCGCACTGTAGCCCAAAATCAACATCGGAACAAGTGTCATTACAGGTATAGCCAAGATGTTTACATTGTAGGCACTTTCCGGATTTTTCCTCAAATAAAGGACAGACACTGAGACAAGATCCGGAACAGTCGTGTCCATAGATCCCATGTGAACAGTTGCCGTGACATGCACCGATGATGACGCCGCAGCCTTTACCACACCCACCACACATTGCACAACTGTAAATGTTTGCACCTCACAATTAATCAGTGCACTGTCGGCCTGCGAAACGGTCGGTGAGAACTCAATCTTAAAGAGTGCCATTGATGTTTGTGTTTTGACTACAATAGTGTTCACGGATAAACTAGGGTATGGTGTATCATTATACTGGAACACTACGCCGCCACTGTCAGAGAAAGCCCCCAGAGTGGCATTCTCCACCCGAATCATATTGCTAGCTCGATGATATATTCGAATGGTGTGAGTCTTCTGTGGCGTTCCAAAGTTCAGATACCAGAAAACAGAATCGGCTCCACTTCCCCACTGTGGGTGTGTGCAGTCATTGTCATAGAGATTGGTCTTTGCCTTGCCATAAATCGCGGCCTCCGGTTCACATCCGTCTCCTGCATAACAAGCATCAAATGTGTTGATCTGTTTGAGAGCCACTTTCCGACCTCCGCCAATGTAGATTGAGCAGATATTTGTGACTATCGCCCCTTCAATCCGTAACCTGTTGATCAGACCAGCCCCAGAGCAAAAGATATCAATCTCGTGCGGACTAACTATAAACCTTGATACATTGTTACGTGAGGCAGAACCATTCAGTTCCACCGTGAAACTGTCCGGATCTGCCAAGTCATTCACACAAACCCCAAACCAGGAGGCCGGCAAAGACTGATAGAGAGCCGCCTCCACCGATGCACAATCTGTGTCCGGACCACATGAGGTGTCATTGTTATCAAACAGGAAAGTGGGTTCAGATCTTTGGGCATATTTGGAAATAAAATCCAAGCACTGACACTGGAGTCCGAAATATTCATGATGACAACTGTCATTGTTTGGGCATGTCCCTGTAGTTTTGTCACAAACTAAGTCATTATAGCAGTGACATTGTAACGTACAATTTGCCAAAAACCAACCGTCTTCAGCTTCATTCAACCGTCTTCGGTCATTAGCTTCCAAGGTCGAACGAAGCCAGCGAATAAAAACTTGATCTACAGCGTACACACATTTATTAACAAACCCCTGATAACATTTTAAAAAATCCGCCAACTCGCTGTGGGAACAGATAGTGTGAAATTCTCTAATAGGATGAGATAAACCTTCGGAGACAAGGAAAGTCAACATTGTTTACATGGCTTGGACGCAAGAAGCGACCATGTTGGTGCGTCCCATATAATTGTTGTGAAGACGTCATTAAGAATGCCTCAACAATACGGGACTAATGAAGACGATGATTATGAGTGTGCAGCAACGTTGCGGGAAACACTTTTTCAATTATCTAATATTTATCAACACTAAAAAAAAAAAAACATAAAGAAAAGAAGAAACGCAAGAAACCTCTTTCAACTATACTGACAATGTAAGTGTGTTTGCTTTCAATTCTACAAGGAATTGAATTTTTGTAGACGAATCGACAAACTCAAGTTTCACAATAAAAACTCAAATCTTTGATTGAAAGCCAATAAATCCTCCGTAAAACAAATATGATTAGGCTGTTGAACATATTCTTTATGTTTTCTATTTCACAATTAATATTGCGTGAGATTTTTAAAATTAATTTGACCAGCAATATCACAGTCCTGGAAGTTTTGTCTTGCGAAATTCGGAACACAAGTTGAGAACTAAAGATGTAGGCAAGCAATGTTCACTTGAGGTCTTCTCTTGTCCCTAATAGTTTATGCCAGTGGTTCCCACTGTATGCGCCGCGGCCCCCAGGGACACCGTCAAACTTTGGCACGGGCGCCGATCCTGGAATATTGTCGTGGGCCTCCTCAGTGATTATAAATCATAATGTGAGAACATCCACGTAGGCTTAATTGTTTGCAGTACATAGGAGAATCTCTACAGAACAGTGTTGCTTGCTTGCGTTCGCCCGATGACTAAAGGAGTTTACCTCTTCATCATCCGCCCTTAAAAGGACGTTAAGTGGGCGTGTCTGCGTTGTGTTGTAAAAAAAAAGTAATGTACCCCGTCACGCCAAGTGGCGTATAGGGAATATAGTGTTTATGACCATAAATTTTACAGACCTTCGGCACATGATTTTTGGGGTAATGTGGTCAGTATTACGCCCGTGCCGTTTTACTTTCCCAGAAAAAATCCGGTACCCATTAAAGGCTGGGTGAACCCGGAAGCCGTCGGTTGGAATCGAACCCTACCTCTTGTCCTTTGTAGTCCAGTTCACTAACCACTGAGCTATTGCGGCTCCCGCGTTGTGTTGTGGTTTGCAGTATAATTGTGATATTTGCGCCTTTCGGCCCAAAACATCCGAATTCAGCATGACATTTTTGAGTACCGGGCTGTCTTCCCTCTGCGATCTGTGCTCGTTTGACCAGATTAGACAGGTTAGTCAGTTACTAGAGGCACCGCGGAGAGGTGGAGCAGGGTCTGGATGGTTCTGGTTCACCGATCCTGGCTCAAGCTATCAGCTGTGGGTCTCTGACAACTTTCAGCTTTGGTGCTGTCCAGGATAGTGTTAATTCTATCCTCACCTTCATTGTTACTGGTCATCACTTATTTGTCTAAAGTAGTAACCTACCCAAAAATAAATAAAAGAATCAGAGTTTACCTCATGTATATAACCGTAACTGCCGAGCGGACGTGGCCGGTTGATGACCTGAACAGAAAAGGTTCCGCATGTGTCAAAGGTTTGAGAACCACTGTCTAGAGTTTGTGGTAAAATAGTGTTATATTGTAAAGGTGCCAGCTTTCTATTCCCACATCACATCCTCCTACTTTTAACTGAGGGTTACGTTTTTTTTTTATCAGAATGGCTTTACCCATTATCAGATTGCATTACCAGAATATTGGGCTTTTCTCTAGTAGTGGTAGTAGTAGTAGTTGTTGTTGTTGTTGTTGTTGTATAAAAGGAATTCAAGTCAACTGTCACAGCATAAATAATTTGCAATATGCGGATGACATAGTCTTAATAGCAGAGACAGAGCAGAGACAGAGAATGAACTACAAGAAATTATAGACATAATAGTAAAAGAAAGCAACAAGAAAGCCCGAAAAGAAAGGTCTCTGTCTGAATAGTAAGAAAACAGAAGTAATGGTCATATCGAAGAAAGAATCATCACCATCATGCAGCATAAAATAAACAGGACAAATCTGAAATAAGTGCAACGTTTGAAATACTTGGGCACAATAATAACATCAGATGGAAGATGCACCACAGAAATAAAAAAAAAAAAAAAGAATAGCTCAGGTCAAAATAGCATTTAAGAAAATGAAATATATCTTATGCAACAAATCTATGTCAATAGAAGTGAGAAAAGGAGTTCATCGGTACTATATAGATCCAATTCTGACCTATGGAAGTGAGTCACGGACAGTAAACAAACACATGAAAAGACGATTAGAGGCCACAGAGATGGGATTTCTCAGAAGAATATTGAAAGTTCCCTGGACAGCAAAAAAAGACCAGTGAGAAAATTCTCAAAGAGGCCAACACAAAAAGGGAGCTCATAAAAACATCAGAAATAAACAATCAACATTTTTCGAGCACATCATGAGAAGAGGAAAGTTGTAATACTTGGTTACAACTGGCAAAATAGAAGGAAAGAGAAATCGCGGACGACAAAGAGAGAAAATACTGGATAGCTTGGTGTCATGGCATGGAAAACAGTCAACAACAGAACTGATACGATGCACTGTAGATAGAAGATTGTGGAGGGACATGATCACCTACGCCAACCGGTATGGCACATGATGATTAGTAGTAGTATAAGGAAAAAAAAAAGTATAGAGCCACGTCACGCCAAGTGGAGAGTAGGGAATATGATGTTAGTGACTATATTTGTACAGACGTTTGTCACATGAACTTTGAGGTAATGTGGTCGGTATTACGCCCGTCCGGCTTTACTTTCCCAATAAAAATCGGGTACCCATTTAAAGCTGGGCGAATCCGGAAGCCGTCGGTTGGGATCAAACCCTATCTCTCATCCTTTGTAGTCCAGTTCACTAACCACTGAGCGGATCCCAGTAGTATAAGTAGTAGTTGAAATATTAGAAGTGGTAGGAGAAGTATTAGTATTAGAAGTAGTATTAGTAGTATAATTATCAACAGTAGTAGTATAAGTATGTAGGAGTAGTAGCAGTAGTAATATAAGTAGTACAAGTAGTTCAAACAGTATAGTAGTAGAATTAGTAGTATAAGTAGTTGTAATATAAATAATAGTAGTATAAGTAATAGTAGTAGAAGTAAAATTAGTAGTAGAAGTAGTAAAAGTAGTAGTAATTGAACTGTGGTATTAGTAGTAGTAATATTCGAAACAGTAGTAGTAGAAGCAGTAGTTGGAACAGTAGTAGTAGTAGAATTAGTAGTAGAATTAGTAGTAGAATTACTAGTAGTAGTGGTAGTAGTCAAAAAAGCAGTAGTAATAGTAGAATTAGTATTAGTAGTACTAGTAAAGTTAGTAAGAAAAAAAAGTAAAGAGCCCCCGTCACGCCAAGTGGCGTATAGGGAATGTGGTGTTTGTGATCATAAATTTTACAGACCTTCAGCACATGATTTTTGGGGTAATGTGGTTGGTATTACGCCCGTGTCGCTTTACTTTCCCAGAAAAAAATCCGGTACCCATTTAAGGCTGGGTGAACCCGGAAGCCGTCGGTTGGGATCGAAACCTACCTCTTGTCCTTTGTAGTCCAGTTCACTAACCACTGAGCTATTACGGCTCCCAGTAAAGTTAGAAATAGTAGTAAAAGTTATAGTAGTACCAGAATTAGTTGTAGTAGTATTAGTAGCAGTAAATTAGTAGCAGTAGAAGTAGTATTATTACTAGTAGAAATTGTAGTAATAGAATTAGTGGTAGTAGAATTATTATTATTATTATTATTATTATTATTAGTAGTAGTAGTAGTAGTAGTAGTATCAGTAATAGTACTAATATAATTACTAGTAGTAGAATTAATAATCGTAGTAGTAGCAGTAGTAGTAGTAGTAGTGGTAGTAATCGTAGTAAAAGTAATAGTAGTAGTAGAATTAATACTAGTAGAAGTAGTAGTATTAGTTGAAACATTAGTAGACGTTGTAGAAAAAGTAGTAGTAGTCTATCAGGAGGTGAGTTTTGAATCAGGAGAACTGTATTAGGAAGAAGATTTCTTGATTCTTTTAGACACCCGCACGGACACCTGGTTAATCACCTGTTATAATCAGCTGTCAGCTGCCCTGGTCTCTGGCTGTGCACTATGACAGGCGACACACTTGCGTCGCGGCCCTGACTTTACTTAACACATGGAGCTGGTCAAGCACGAGATTAGCTCGCTTGTGAAACCCCGACACGTTTTAACGTGTCCCGTGTTAGAGTATAGTGGTGTGTACTTTGACTTGTGTTGTGCCCGCGACTTTTTTTTTGTTCTTTCCTTTAACGTCCCCAAGTCTTTCTTCGCCAGCCGTGATCTGCTAACTGTTAGACACACCAAATTAGAACACTTTTATGCGAACAGTCTTTATTTCACAGCCCAATACATGGGCGGCGTGTTTAACATGTTTACATGACATTACATGACCAATGTTTGGTAATAAGGTCATTCACACGCTGCCCAGTAGCAATATTACTCGCCACGGTACCCTAGGCTTCTACACACTTCTCTACTTATCTACTCACATGTAAGTGGATACCGTTTCCCATTGAACGGCCTCCTCAGTTCTAAGGATAATATACTTATTCTACCAGTTTAGTGTACTTATATCGAGATTGTTCCCCATTAAACAGCCTCCTCCGATCTAATGCTAACCTACTTATTATATTCATCTCATGGACTTTAATTCTCTGGAAATTCCTAACCTAATCCTCGAGGTTTCATCTATGACTGTTCAGAACTCTTTACATCTAACGGTACTTAGTCTATACTTAGTTATCACTGCTTACTAAGTTGGCTATGGTTAGCCCCTAAGGTGGACCACACATGTGGCCGCTCTCTCTACAACTACGCCTGTGTCATCTCTGATGTTCTCCTAGAAAATCCTTTCGTTTCTTTGTGTCTCCTCTTTAAATATTTGTCGGCTCCTCCAATCAAATCGATCAACGTGTTTAATTTCTCGACTAATAAACCCCCGTAAATCTCGAGATAGTCTGTTTCATATTTTTTTCTTCTCTCTCGTGGATTCTATCATTTCCGGTTGTTTGTCGGCTATTTCGGAACTCACGCTCTACACCCCCGCACCCGAGATGATTGTTTTATATTTGTCTTCACTTTTCACGTGGGTTATGACTTCTGGTTGGCTTGTCATTTATTTCGGACAATCACGCTTTCTCCCTTCCTCTCCGTCTTTCTCGTGGTATCTCTCCCTCCACGTCTACAGTAGAAGTAGTAGTCGAAACAGCAATAGTAGTAGTTGCAGCAGTAGTATAAAAAGCAGTAGTTTAACTGCATTCTAACAAACCATATACTTATCTACCCTCAGATGCTAACAACCCATATACTTGCCTTGTCCGGAGTGCTAACAACCCATATACTTGTCTTTCCCCGTATTCTAACAACCCGTATACTTGTCTTTCCCCGCATTCTAAAAACCCATATACTTATCTACCCGCAGATGCTAACAACCCATACACTTATCTACCCTCAGATGCTAACAACCCATATACTTATCTACCCTCATATGCTAACAACCCATATACTTATCTACCCTCAGATGCTAGCAACCCATATACTTATCTACCCTCAGATGCTAACAACCCATATACTTATCTACCCTCAGATGCTAACAACCCATATACTTATCTACCCTCAGATGCTAACAACCCATATACTTATCTACCCTCAGATGCTAACAACCCATATACTTATCTACCCACAGATGCTAACAACCCATATACTTATCTACCCTCAAATGCTAACAACCCATATACTTATCTACCCTCAGATGCTAACAACCCATACTACGCCTCTGTTTCCACATGAAATACTCTGCTTACATAACATCTTTTACTATAACAATGTAACATAAAAATACCAGAAAATCACATCAAGTTTATGAACAATTATATTCTATATCCATAAGTTGATTTAAGCAAAATTGAGCAATACAGATTTTTCGTGCTCAGTCGAATTAAGAGAGAGAGCAAATTATGTTTTGACCAGCGTTGTAATTGGGAGCCGCGATAGCTCAGTGGTTAGTGAACTGAACTACAAAGGCCAAGGGGTAGGGTAGGATCCCAACTAACGGCTTCCGGGTTCACCCAGCCTTAAATGAGTACCGGAATTTTTTCTGGGAAAGTAAAGCGGCACGGGCGTAATACCGACCACATTGCCTCAAAAATCATGTGCCGAAGGTCTGTAAAATTTATGGTCACTAACACCATATTCCCTATACGCCGCCACTTGGCGTGACGGGGGTACTTTACTTTTTTTTTTTTTACAGCGTTGTAATTAAACAGTAATAAGATTACAAGAGCTACTAACGGGACATAATCGATACTGGATAAAGTTTATATAACAAATAATACCACTGAAATCGTTAGCAGTGTAAACACAAGCGTAGTAAAGTCATTAAAAAATATCCTTAATAGCATCAAGTACCTCGACTGTTGGCATAGGTGATCGTGTCGCTGCCCACCTTTTTGCCTCGATTGTTAATTTTCTACCAAATCATTATCGTAAACTGCATGGTATTGTTTGTCTCGTTCTTCTTCTACTTTTTCATCTTTTGATATGTTCTATAGCCACAATATTCCTTTTATTTACATGGGTAATTCTATCTATCTATCTATCTATCTATCTATCTATCTATCTATCTATCTATCTATCTATCTATCTATCTATCTATCTATCTATCTATCTATCTATCTATCTATCTATCTATCTATCTATCTATCTATCTATCTATCTATCTATCTATCTATATATCTATCTATCTATCTATCTATCTATCTATCTATCTATCTATCTATCTATCTATCTATCTATCTATCTATCTATCTATCTATCTATCTATCTATCTATCTATCTATCTATCTATCTATCTATCTATCTATCTATCTATCTATCTATCTATCTATCCATCTATCCATCCATCCATCCATCCATCCATCCATCCATCCATCCATCCATCCATCCATCCATCCATCCATCCATCCATCCATCCATCCATCCACCCACCCGCCCACACGCCCACTCGCCCACCCACCCACCCACCCACCCACCCACCCACCCATCCATCCATCCACCATCCATCCATCCATCCATCCATCCATCCATCTATCTATCTATCTATCTATCTATCTATCTATCTATCTATCTATCTATCTATCTATCTATCTATCTATCTATCTATCTATCTATCTATCTATCTATCTATCTATCTATCTATCTATCTATCTAAAATAGAAATTCTAAACTCGTGTGTATACAACGATCATTCAACAATTAGACCTAGCACAGGACCTGCATTATGTCTCGACACGCGGCTTTATTCTGGGCGAGCAATTCTCGGTGATGGAGCTGATGATGTTGTTGTTGTCTCTCGCTTTCATATTCTTTTTAGTCTGACTCTAGTTCGGCCTCTTTTACCCTCTGGTTTCCATTTAAGGGCCAGTTTTGACATTCTCTTGTTGTCCCTTCTCATCACAAAGCAGTATATGGCTACCTTCTTTTCGTGATTATAGTTGATATTTTTGGAATCTTTGTCATTTCTCTTATTTCTGCATTGATCTTGAACTCATTTCAAGTTAAACAAAGTATTTTTCTCAAGCATTTGTTTTCAAATGTACCCAGTTTATTTTCTATTTACATGGATAATTAGTAAAAGTAAAAAAATCCCTCCATCACGCCAAGTGGCGTATAGGGAATATGGTGTTAGTGACCATAAATTTTACTGACCTTCGGCACATGATTTTTGGGGTAATGTGGTCGGTGTTACGCCCGTGTCGCTTTACTTTCCCAGATAAAAATCCGATACACATTAAAGGCTGGGTAAACCGGAAGCCGTTGGTTGGGATCGAAACCTACCTTTTGTCCTTTGTAGTCCAGTTCACTTACCACTGAGCTATAACGGGTTCCTACATGGATAATTAGTAATGTTTATTTGCTCCTGACAATAGTAACAAGGTTTTTCTTTTGTTTCGACTGTGTTTAGAGTTTCTTTGTTACTGTTTTAACTGTCCATGATATTCATATCCCTCTTCTATTATGTTTTTGTTGCTCCCTACGACTGTCTTTCTTGTTTCAAATTTGCTTCCATATGTCAAGACTGTACATAACGCCGAAGAAAGTGTGTTATAATTGTTGATTTTTTGATCTGTGGAGTATCGCAATCACCGTTGGGAGAGAGCCAAGACATTTGGGTGGAACAGGAAACGAGGGGTTGGTGCATTGGACATGGAGAAAATGGTGGTCAGCGTTATATTGTACAGCACAACATGTTGATGGAATGTTTTTTTTTCATTCTCTCTCTCATGACATCTCTCTCTCTCTCTCTCTCTCTCTCTCTCACACAGTGTGTTTGTATGTTTGCACGCGTATTATATATATATAATCATCATTGTCAGGTACCAAGCCTGCTGGCGTAGGTGATCATAACTATTATCTCGAAAGTTTTATTTTTTTAATCATTTCTGTTCTTGATCTCCTGCCAAAGCATTCTCTTAAGCTGTATGGTATCTTCTCTCTTTGCTTCCTTCTATCTCTTCATTCCTAAATTTTTCCAGTTGTTACAATATATTCCAATTGTTCTCTTCGCATTATATGGCCAAAAAATGATAATTGTTTCTTCCTAATATTGGAAATTAGCTCTCTCTTTTTTTACATCTTTCAGAACATTTTCATTACTCTTCTTACCTGTCCATGATATTCTCAACATTCTTCTGTAAACCCACATTTCTACAGACTCCAGTGATTTTCTTGTTTGTTGTCCTATTGTCCACGATTCACATCCATATGTTAAGTCTGGTTCTATATAACATTTAAGAACTATTTTTCTTGCATGCGCTGTCAAAAGTGGATTGCACAATATCTTCCTCATTTTTTTTTAAACTGCTTATACCTGAGCCATTCTGCTTCCCACCTGTGATGTACATCTACCATCTGAGGTTAATATTGTTACCATGTGTTAAAATTAATTTACCTGTTTTAATGTTGTTCCACTTGTCTTTACTGGGCATTGCGATTTTGTATTTTTCATTGTTGCTACCATTACTTCTTTTATTTTGCTATTGAGGCTCATCCCATTATTTGTGCTTTCCTTCACTATAAAGTTCAACGTTTCCTGTAGCTCATTTTCACCATAGCGATTAAGACTGTATCATCGGCATACCTGTTTTTTATTCCAGGCGTGTCCCTTATGAATCTTATAGTAATCTTGCTATGCAAGGTATATTTATATATATATATATATATATATATATATATATATATATATGTATACACACACACACACTTTAGTGACTACGTTCTGCTGGGAGAGAGAGAGAGTAGAAGATTGGGAAACATACCAAAGCCAGACACATTTCTTGTCAATGAAGTCTATTACAAAATATATGAACACTGATAACAGAGTTAGTAAGGTACTAACAACAAGAAAGAACACTGGTCTTCTTCTTTCTTTCCTCATCTGCCTTTCAGCGTCGAGGGGAGATATAATTTGCGGTCTTTTGCTCTTCTGTTCGCCTCTGCTGCTATTATGTTTCCTAGTGCTTCTAATATTCCATCGACCCATCTTTTACGTGGTCGACCCTTGAGTCTGGTGTTCTCACAACGTTTGTTGAAGGCTCCTTGTGTTGTGTTTTGTTCTTTCTGCCCTGTCACGTGGCCAAACCATTTTATCTGTTGTTTCCTTATATATTCTATGGCGGGGGCTATTTCTAGCTTTTTTCTCAGTTCTTCATTTCTGATCTTATCTCTCAGACTGGTCAACAACCTGTAAATGCTGTGGTTTAGTACAATGAGTAACAGTTCGCTTCTCCATGACTTTCATTAAACGTTGAACGGACATTTTTTCCCGTTTATCTTGAGTTGGTCCTCTATCACTTCCAGTTTAAGTTAATTTCTTCGCTAAAATTAATTGCATTACCCAGTTCAGGCTTCCGGTTATTAACTGATGTAAAGAAAATATTAGGCAGACATTACCGTGATGAAATTGTAAAGATTTTCTAAAATAACATGACACTGAGATCGTTACAATGACTAACTCTATTAGCAAAGTGCTGGCTGCAAAGTGAGAAAAAAAATCTCAACTTTTTACAGTCCTTTATTAGCAGTAGTTGAGATCCGAGCTAAAGAAGATAACGTCCAAGCTTCTACATTTGTAGCTGTGAAGAGAAATTTCTGTTAGAAATAAACATAAGCTCAGTGTAAATGAGGTTATGGAAGGGTCGGATATATTTATATTTGTCCAAAACAGGTCTTTCATCCATCTATTTTTTTCCTCAATCAATTAATTCATCTACTTTTATTTTTTTTTGTGTCAGTCATTTAATTCATCTATCTTTTTTTTTACTCAATCAATTAATTTATCTACCTTCCTTTTTTTCTCAATCAATTAATGCATCTACCTTTATTTTTTTTTTGTCAATCAATTAATTAATTTATCTGCCTTTCTTTTTCTCTCACTCAATTAAATCATCTACCTTCCCTTTTTTTCTAAATGTAACCACATCGTCATAAATGGATATCGCTATCAAACGCATATTAACTATTAACGGATAAGTTCCCATACTGCTATGACTTTATAACACAAAATGGACATAGCTTGTTATAATTATTTCTTCACTGGATTGATTTATTTTAAAAGAGTATGTCTTATTATGTTGGGATCTTCTTCTTCCCTTCATCATTTGTCTTTCAGCGTAGAGGTGAGATATATTTTACTTTCTTGTACTCTTTTGTTGAATTCTCCTGCTGTTATGTTTCCTGGTGTTTCTAATGTTCCGTCAAACACATCTTTTTACGAGGTCGACCTTGAGTCCGACTTGATCTGCGCTTTACGTACCATTGGTGCTGCTCATGACTGTTGTTGGAATTCCTTGACGCAAGTTATTTCCCTGTTACTTGTTAATGTGAAGCACTTTGTCGGCCACAGTTTTGTCTCTTTTTGAGTATTTGCACCATGTTTTGTTTGCCGCATGCTGCTTTCTCTGGAGCAATTGGGAATCTAAAGGGAGTGAAATTGTGCGTACGACATTTTTGTGTGCTACGTCATCGTAATGATGGTGATGGTCTATTCACCAACTTACTACAATTACTACAGCTCGGGCAGATGGTGCTCGTAAGCCTGGGAGGGCCGACCATCTAAGGGCAGAATCCCCCTACAGAAAAGACAATCTGCTGCCTATCCCCCTACATGATTTATGATCAGGGGCTACCAAACATTTAGACAAGACAGGGAAGGTCACAAGGGTGGAATTCTTATACTTATAAAAAATTCAATCCTAGCAAAACTGATAGATGTAGTCACAAACGGAAGGGCAGAGATCATTGGTACAGACCTATTCATTAACTCCGCTAGTATAAGGATATATAATATATACTGTCCAAATTATATATTACTGAAGCTGGAGTCAATAGAAATATAACACCATCAAAGTGTCTGGTAGTAGGAGACTTTAACAGCCACTCTGAAAGATGGGGATATAAGGAGTCCAATGTTCGAGGTGAAGAAGTGGAAGAATGGAAAATATACAACAACCTATTCCTCATAAACTCCTGGGAGGAAACCACCCCCCCCCACCCAACCTTCTACTCAAGAAGATGGAAAACAACTTCCACTCCCGACCTAGCATTTACAACTCATGACATATCTATGCAAATAACCAGAAAAGTGCTGAACCAACTTGGAGATAGTGACCATAGACCAGTCAAACTTTCAGTGGATCTTGCTCACAAACAGGAGTTGCAAGTACCTCTTCCCCGCTGGAACTATAAGAGAGCAGATTGGGCAAAGTTTGCAAGACTTACTGATGCATATACTGCGCATATCAACACCCACGAAAAGTAAGGTCAATAATATGATTAGAGCGGTTAACAAATGTCATCCTGAGAGCTGCCAAAGAATCCATTCCTATCATCGTTATTTATCATTTCTGTTGTTGACCGTCTGCTGAGCCATTCTCGTAAGCTGTCTGCATCTTTTTTCTTTGCTTCCCTCTATCTCTTTGTCCCTCAACTTTCAAGGTTGTCACAATATATTCCAGCTGTTCCCTTCTTATTACATGGACAAGAAATGATTACTGTTTCTACCTAGTGTTGGAAATTAGCTCTGTTTTTGCTTTGGCCTCTTTCAGAACGTTTTCATTACTCTTCTTAGCTGTCCATGTTCAACATTCTTCTTTAAAACCACATTTCTATAGCCTCCAGTTATTTTTTTGCCTGTTGTGTTATTATCCATGATTCACATCCATATGTTAAGACTGTATATACATAAAATTTAAGAACTCTTTTTAGTGTGTGTATTGTCAAAAATGGATTGCACAGTATCTTCCTCATTTTTTTTAAGCTGCTTTTGCCTGAGCCATTCTGCACTTACCTCTCTTGTTCATCTGTCATATGAGGTTAACATTGTTCCCAGATATTTAAATTCATTTACTTGTTTTAATATTTTTCCACTTGTCTTTATTGTACATTGCGGTGCTGTCTTTTTCTTTGCTGCTACCATTACTTCTATCTTTTTTGCTATAGAGCCGCATCCTTTATTTTTGCTTTCCTTCATTATAATGTCCAACATTTATACCCAGTAGCACCTTTATGATGAACAAAATCCACCTTCTCCAGTAGAGCTCAGAAAATTAATAAAGCAATGGCATACTGCCCCATCACCATGTGGGTCTAAAGGCTAATACCTCGTGTCAACCTTGTGGGATTAGACCAACAACAGCAATAGCCACGGAGATGCAGTTGTATATTTTTAATTGTTTTTACCCAAGCTTTCCACGTCATTGCAAAATCTAGACATTTTACCGTTTGTTAATAAATAACAACTCTTCCTGTTCTACACTCGCACGATCTACTTACATTTATCACATGGAAAATAAACTTCAGTGGCAGGAGATTCGAGCGAAACTAACCAACCATAGAATGTAATTTTATTCTCGATATAACGGACTCATACAAACTGTTGTTACTTAGCAGTAGACTGGATACTACAAAAGGTAATCTGTTAAGAAATTATTCAACTTCTGAAGGCTGGGAAATTTACGGAAAGGCTTGGATTCAAGGTCCGTGTTTAATACAAGTTAGATGTTCTTTTTAACTTCATTTCATCATCGTCGTCATCATCATCAAGTACCGGGCCTGCTGGCGTAGGTGATCATGTCTCTCCACAACTTTCGATCTCCACAGTTCTTTATCATTTCTGTTGTTGACCTTCTGCCAAGCCATTCTCTTAAGCTGTCTGGTATTTTCTCTTTTTGCTTCCCTCTATCTCTTCGTCCCTCAATTTTTCCAGTTGTTACAATATATTCCAGTTGTTCTCTTCGCATTACATGACCAAAAAATGTTGATTGTTACTTCCTAATATTGGAAAATAGTTCTCTTTTTGCTTTGACCTCTCTCAGAACATTATCATTACTCTTCTTAGCTGTCCATGGTACTCTCAACATTCTTCTGTAAAACCACATTTCTACAGACTCCAGTGATTTTCTTGCCTGATTCGCATCCATATGTTAAGACTGGATCTACGTAACATTTAAGAACAACTTCATTTCACTCTCGTTAAAAAAAAAGCTTTGATTTTACAGGGAATCTAGGACGACTTCATCGGTTAACGGTGGAATTTTGTACATAGAGTAGTTCCTTTTTGAAACTACTTGCTCAATCTTCTTTTCTTCTTTTCTCTTTCTCACTGGTACCGAAAAGATGTCGTAGTTATATCATTTGTCGTTCTTGCGCTGCTCGAACTGTCTGAATTAGTGATTTTCCTTTGTTGTTACATGTCTCTGTCACTGCACAATAAACAAGTCAAAATGTATACAGTGAAAACACAAAGAGCAATAATTTATCATTAATGTCAATATATTTCATTTAAAATTGAACATGATTATGAACTTACACGGTACAAGTTCTTACAAAATAATTTATAGAATACAAAAACATTGCTCAACATATATCTGCAGCTACACACATATAATGTATGTAGTGCGTGATTGACAATCGTGGTACATTTCCCCGTGAATGTAATCCAGTCGACTCAGATAAATGAGTACTTGGCACGCATACTTGAGAAGATTTCACCTAGAGAAAGAGCACTGTGACGTTCTCTATCTCAAAGTTCTCTGGCTTCCTATTCTGAAATGGAAACCCTTCACATTGCTGCGACTTTAAATGTCACGTGGTGTCTATTTTATATATTGACAGATAATTAATGATGTCTTGGCTTTTAAGAACATCAATAATTACTTTATTTAATTTGATTTCGTGTTCGGAATGGCATGTTGATAAAGAACAGACATGACACAATATTAAAGGTAGTATCATTGATTTGATAAATATATGGCCTTTGGCGTCTTGACAGGCGACGTAAGCAATCATGATAAATTAGTAGTTTGGCAAAAATGTTAGTGCTGGACGCTGTATGCTGCTTTGCTGAACAGCTTCTTTCGTGACTGAATTTGCTAATTTTGGATAGACAGATCCGGCAACAGAAAGAACAGGATGTATTCGTGGTGTCTGGCCTCGTCTCGTTTCTCCTGCGCCTTTTGTCTTCTGAATATGATATCACCACTGCCTCGAAAGTTGCTGTGCCATTTTTTTTTTCCATAAACTAATATCTGCAGCCAGATTTTGCCAGTTTCTTTCACTGATGGAAAATTCACTTAAGCATATGCATGAAAAGTGTTCCTTGTTGCAGTTTCCTCATATTCCAAGTCCGGCTTGTTGCAGGAGCTACTGAATTAAGTGCTCTGTGCACACCGTGAGCTGCGTGTCTCATCCGTTTTGATCATGTTTCGATATTCCGATTGCTTGCGATGAATAATGATATCGTATGACAGGGAACAGTTGGCTGTATTCACTTTCTGCGCGGTTTCGCCTTATGTCTTTTGGCGTGTGCTGAGACTGCTACGATGGGGACTACAGTTACCTTTCTTTGTTTGGGAGATGAGATATTGATTCGGATGATTACGCTGGCACGGGCGGTTGAGCAATTGTGGATTTTAATGCGTTTGCTGTGATACCGGGGCCTTCCATAATCAAATAACCAAGTCACTTAAGGAAGCCTACAAATTTCCTTATATCTCAGCACTGGTCTGCCCTTTGGTTTCATTCTGTCCTTAAGTTCGCCATACAGTATTTGTTTGGGAATTTGAATGTTTGCCATTCTTCTTATATTACCCAGCCACCTTAGTCAACGACTCTTAAGTGTTGTCATTATGGACGGGAGTTTGGCTCGTCTTCCTCTTTCCTTCCTCATCTGCCTTTCAGCGTCGCGGGGAGATATAATTTGCGGTCTTTTGCTCTTCTGTTCGCCTCTGCTGCTGTTGTTTCCTAGTGCTTCTAATATTCCATCGACCCATCTTTATCGTGGTCGACCCTTGGGTCTGGTGTTCTCACAACGTTTGTTGAAGGCTCGTTGTGTTGTGTTTTGTTCTTTCTGCCTTGTCACGTGGCCAAACCATTTTATCTGTTGTTTCCTTATATATTCTATGACGGTGGCTATTCCGAGATTTTTTCTCAGTTCTTCATTTCTGATCTTGTCTCTCAGACTGTTTCTCGTTGCTACTTTATTGTCATCTATCTCCATCGTCTGTGTATTTCTCTGAGCATAAAACATTTATCCCTTACCGACCTGCTGAGTCAGTCGTAAGTTAAGGGCTTAACTTAAGAAAAACACACGTTGGGGGTTTAGCCCGACTGATGTTTCCCCCCATGTGTTTGATCGCTAAGGTCTCACATGCGATCTAAATATAAAACTTTAGCTGTTTACATTTTTTTTAAAAAAAGTACTTATCAGTTCTTATCCTCCTCCTTGGTAGAAAACTTTACACAACTTTTCGAAAATTATAATCCGTTGGAAACACTATATTCAATCACTTTAATCACACAAACTACACTCCGAAATAAAACAACCGCCATCTTGGTCGCCATCTTGACTGGATTCCGGATTGACTGGAGTTTGGCTCGTTGTAAGAATATTAGAGTTAGTTACTTTTTCCTGCCATTTATTTTAATAATCTTTCGAAGGCAACGCACATGAAAGCTTTTTAACCTTTTCTCCTGCCCTGCATAGGTAGTCCAAGTTTCTGATCCGTAAAGAAGTGAACTTAACACGCAACTTGGATAAATTTAAATCTCAGTTATGAGTATTAATTTTGTGTTGGCCCATGGTGTATCTTTAAGTTTACCAAATGTGGAAGCTGCCTTTCCGTTTCAGGAATTTATTCCTTCTTCAAGGGAGACAATGGTTGTGACCATAGAACCGAGATAGGTGAACTTTCTTACGGGATCAATGGATGCGATTATTAATGATATAGCTGCGGGACTATCTACTCCTTGTTGAAACACCACAGTCTTCTGGATACTTATTGACAGGGAGACTAAATCACATGATCTAACTAGAGTGTCAATCATTGACTGCAAGACGAATTCATCATGAGCAACTAGTGCTGTATCATCAGTTAATAGACGCTCCTTTATTAGTGTCTCAGTTGTTTTAAATTTTGACCTCAGACGAGCTAGATTAAATAAGGAGCCGTCAGATCTTGTATGGATCTAGATGTCTCCAGAGACGGTTTTAAACGCATTGTTTAAATGGGCAGCGGAAAATATTCCGATTAGGGTAGGGACAAGGACACAACCCTGTTTGACTCCACAGTTCATCCCAATGGGCTGGAAAGATCTACCGTCGAACTGGATGGTGGCAGACATGTTGTTGTGTTACGACTTGACCATCTTGAATAATGTAGATGGGCAGCCAACTTTTTCCAGCATCTTGTATAAACGTGCACTGCTCACGGTGTCAAAAGCCTTTGTGAGATAAATGAAGGCTATAAATAGAGGTATTCTCTGTTCATTGCACTTCTCCTGCAGTTGGCATAGAGTTCAAATCATATCCGTGGTTGGCCGTCCAGCTCTAAACCCGCACTGTGTCTCAGGAAGCATACGTTCTGCCAGTTAATGTAGGCGGTGTACAACAATTCTTGTGAATGCCTTTTCAGTTATACTCAGGAGAGAGATATCCATATAGCTGGTACAATCGCCATTGTCTCCTTTATTTGTGTATAACGTTACAGTCGTGGCAGTTATTAATTAATCCAGGACACATGGTCCTAACGTTCCATGTGCCGCGTATGAGAGATAGGGTTTTCCTTCTTCTGTGTCCTAACGTTCCATGTGCCGAGTCTGAGAGATCCAGTTTTCCTTCTGCTGTGTCCTAACATTCCATGTGCCAAGTATGAGAGATAGCGTTTTCCTTCTGCTGTGTCCTAACATTCCATGTGCCAAGTATGAGAGATAGCGTTTTCCTTTTGCTGTGTCATAACATTCCATGTGCCGAGTATGAGAGATAGCGTTTTCCTTTTGCTGTGTCCTAACATTCCATGTGCCGAGTATGAGAGATAGCGTTTTCCTTCTGCTGTGTCCTAACATTCCATGTGCCGAGTATGAGAGATATCGTTTTCCTTCTGCTGTGTTCTAACGTTCCATGTGCCGAGTATGAAAGATAGCGTTTTCCTTCTGCTGTGTCCTAACATTCCATGTGCCGAGTATGAGAGATAGCGTTTTCCTTTTGCTGTGTCCTAACATTCCATGTGCCGAGTATGAGAGATAGTGTTTTCCTTCTGCTGTGTCCTAACGTTCCATGTGCCGAGTATGAGAGATAGCGTTTTCCTTCTGCTGTGTCCTAACATTCCATGTGCCGAGTATGAGAGATAGCGTTTTCCTTATGCTGTGTCCTAACGAGGATTAAACTGGAATTTGTGTTTTCTTGATAAATAATTGCTCAGATAAATAATTATTAATAATATCTAATTAATATATGTTGGATTTATTTATGTCGGATTAATGTAGGTAGAAGTAGAATAACAAGAATCTGTCTGTCGCTATCAACAACATTACTTGTCATCTGCTCCTACAACACCACCCCCTGCATGCTGCCTTGACTTCACGTAACCCTAATAGCGGGGGAGTGGGAGTGGAGGGGTTAAACGGGTACTCCACCTTGCCAATAGTGACGGAACGTAAAAGAAAAGGCCTCAGTCTGGATGGTTAGAAAGCAGAAATAATAGTCATTAAAAGAAACAATCATCACCACCATGCAACATAAAAATAAACGGGACAAATCTAAAACAAGTGTAGAGCGTCAAGTGCTTGGACACTGTAATAATATCTAGTCGAAGATTCACCGCTGAAATAAAAAGCAGAATAGCTCAGGCCAAAATAGCTTTTCAGAAAATGAAAAATATCTTATGCAATAAATCTTTGTCAATAGAAGTGAGAAAAGGAGTTCATCGGTGCTATATAGATCCAATTCTGACTTATGGAAGTGAATCATGGACAGTAAACAAACAAATGAAAAGACGAATAGAGGCCAGAGAAAGATCATGCTAAAAAGATCAACGTGGAAATTCTCAAAGATGTCAACACAAAAAGAGAGCCCCTAAAAAACATAAAAAAGAAACAATAGACATTTTTCGGTCACATTATAAGAAAAGGAAAGTTGGAATACTTGGTTCCAACTGGCAAAATAGAGGGAAAGAGAGATTGCGATCGACGAGGAGAGACGAATGACACTGGATAGTTTGGTGCCATGGCACGAAAAACTGTCAATAACAGAACTGATACGATGCACTGTGGACAGAGAATTGTGGAAGAACATACTTACGCCAACCGGTAGGGCACATGATGATGATGAGGAGGAGATTATATTAAAGTATTCAAGTCAGAAAGTGTTGCGCTATGAATTATCCTCACTCGCGTGTTTTGCTTGAATTTTCTGAGCCAGTGGTAAAACACATTTATCTTCATAAAATAAGGTGGACCACGAGAATCGCTATACAGAACAATTAATAGGGAAGGCTCAATCATGGGATCAAGAACTAGCAGCTGATCGTCATTTGTGCAGAACTATGACTTCCATTCTATGTGCAGTTATCGGCCCGAGAGGAGCATGAATGAATGAATGAATGAATGAAGTGGCAGAAAAAAAAAAAACAAGATAGTTGCAGATAGGGAAGATAACAATCGAACGACAAGTGCTTTACGGGTGTCTCGTAGTGCATTGTATAGTTCATGCTACTATATAAGAGAAAGTTAAAGGACTGATCGCCTTGTGGCTGCTAGGGCCATAACCACGGCTAGGGACAACAGAACATAGCCTCTGACACTTGCCAGACATGTCTGAAGAGGCGACTTACGAGGTTGGGATCAAGATCTTTGTTGGTACCACGGAGTTTGTGCATCTGAGCTGAAGATATATTCAGTGCATACGCTAGTGTGTGGCCGGGGGAGGGGGGGGCGTGCTTCATAATGGGGAACGTTATTCCAGAAGGAATCTGGGCACTATGAAGTTGTCCGTTGTACTGGGAAGATGATCTGTCGACTAAACTAAACTAAACTAAAGCTAAGCTAAGCTAAGCTAAGCTAAACTGAACTAAGCTAAGCTAAACTAAACTAAACTAAACTAAAACTAAGCTAAGCTAAACTAAACTAAGCTAAGCTAAGCTAAACTAAACTAAGCTAAGCTAAGCTAAGCTAAACTAAACTAAACTAAACTAAGCTAAGCTAAACTAAGCTAAGCTAAGCTAAGCTAAACTAAACTAAACTAAGAATCGTCATATTTTAATGATCACATTTGATTGAAACACGGATGATTGATTATAAATAACTCATAGACTTCGACTGATTACTTCTCCTTAATCAACACATTTGTAAAAGAAAAATTACTCCCTGCTATGTACTTCTTCTTTCCTCCCTCATTTGCCTTTCAGTGTCGAGGGGAGGTATACTTTGCGGTCTTTTACTCTTCCATTCGCCTCCTCTGTTGTTCCTGCTATGTACCAGTTCATATAATGTATATGGGTGAATAATTTGTTTCACCATATAGCCTATGCAAAGGGAGGTAAAGAGCCCATTGTGTTGTCCTGCTGTCATTAATTACTTCCCCTTGGACTGAAGACTACACTTATGGCAAGAAATAAAACTCTCCGTGTGTGAGGAATCACTTGATATGTGTTCTTATTTGGTGTCTTATCTTATGTTTTCATTTGGTGTCTTCTCGTATGGCTTTATTTGGTGTACATGTGTTTCAATTTACGTTTAAAAAGTATAACTCTGAAAAATATATTTCCAGACACAATAAGTTTGTTTTCTAGAGCTTCAGTGATGTCCGACTACCGTGGTCATATGTTAGCACGGGTACCATACAAAAGCTGTGAACAGTTAGAGTTGCATGTACCTGCTAAATACTTCTCATTTCTGGAAATACTTGTCAGTTTGAGGCACCAACATGCAACACGATGCGGACCATCATTTTCAGTTGTGTTTCCTGCCTGTACCAGTTTTCTTCTCAAGTAGGTGAAGTGATGTCGTTTTGTAAGACTTCCTTCTTTTCTCTTTCTCACTGATACCTAAAAGGTGTCGTGGTTATATCATTTGTCGTTCTTGAGCTGCTCGAACTGTCTGAATTAGTGATTTTCCTTTGTTGTTACCTTTGACTGTCACTGCATCTATCCATCTTCTTCTGGGTTTTCCTCTTGGTCTTTTCCCATGCATTCTCGAGAAGAACGCCCTTGATGGTGATTGGTGAGGATTCATTCTGACCAGGTGGCCAAACCATTTAAGTTGTTGTTGTTCTATATATTCTTGGCAGGGTTTTGTTCCTACCATTTTTCTTACGGTTTCATTTGGTATTCTATCTCTTCTTGTGTTGTTTGTCACTTTTCTCAAGCATCGCATCTCACATGTATTGACAGAAATAAACCACAAATAAACCCGTTCGAAATCACACAAAAGAACACTTGAATTTCATTTTTACTACGGGCATTGAAATTCATCGTGTTGCCAGCACCGGGAGTCTTCCTTATTCAGTTTTATTATGTCAACTAGTTGTGTTTGCAAAATTAATGAGTTTTGTTGTTTTTTCGTGTTGATCTGGAAATATGTCATCATTTAAGATCTTTTGTTTTAGTCGATGCCCTTACTTTTCCTCAAATTAGTGAGCCAGGTACCTATTTTTAAAATAGTCCGGTTGAAGAACTTCAAACATGGGATTAAACTCAGTTTCACATAATCTTCATGTCCCTGATTCATCACTACTGTCTTGCTACATCTACGCCTATATGTCGTCAACATACAACTCTTGAGTCAACGTCTGTCAGGTCGGTGGCTACAAGATGTTAACTCGTTTCTGTATTTCTTGTTGAAGTCTGAGGTCCACTATTGGTTCAAGTCGAATCGTGTTCATAGACTTGAAGTGAACATACTGCAACTTTGACTTGTTCTTGAACACGTTGGTGTTAGTCAGTCAAATGTTTGTGATAGTGGGATCCTTATCTGAAGAAGAATAGACATGAAGAGACGTGGCTGCGTTAAATGTGGTAAAGAGAACAGAACAATTGGTAACTTCTGAGTGTCTGATAGTCAGATTACAGATAAATCTTTATTACTTTTTTAACCTCCGATGATTAATCCTTTTTTTTTTAGTTATTAAGTAGTAGTTTAGTGATTACTCTTTTAGTTACTATGTTTTAGTTTAATGAATTCACTTTTAGTTACTATGTTTTAGTTTAATAAATCCTCTTTTAGTTAAGAGCTACTCGTCCCTGTAGAATCAGTTGAGATGTGGTTTTATATGATAATTAAGTAGCTGTCAACAGCCATATAAAACTCAATGAGGAGGAACTCAATGAGGAAGATGAAGACAGTAAAATTATCAAATTAATTAGGAACAAGCACAACACATTTGTTGGGGCATATTTACAGAAGATGCCGTTTGGAATACTTTGTAACAACAGGAAAAGTATCAGATCTGAGAGATAGAGGTAGATAATGTGATAGAATGCTTAATGGTTTGGCTGCGTGATATGGGACATGTTACACAGCTCACATGATCAAGGGTTATAGAGGAACCTCTCAGCATGGATGCATTAATGAATGCTTAAGTTTGATCTTTGTTTTTACGTTTTGTTGATGTCCCTGATGAAGACCATTTTTAAGCTGTACTTTCGTAACGATTTTTGTAGTCTTTTACCATTGTGAAGGTGTAACCAGACATATGTTTTATTTTGTTCAATCTTATCGGAAGCTCAGCGTTTGCTCCATACGGCCTTTATTGCAATGTTGCGTCTTTGAAACCAAATCTTCATTCTTAGCAGGTCAGATGTGGGGAAAGTCTGTAGTAATGGGTGTCCCTGCAGCACTGTGGTTAGTGAGCGGGTCTTGCGTAGGACAAGCGATCGAGTACAATCTCGATCGACGACTTTTTATTTCACCCAGATTTTAATGAGTCTCATATATATCTTCTGTGAAAGAAAACATGGTCCTGGCTTAGCTTTGATCACATTACAAAAAAATAAAGAGTCCGTTGGTAAAAAAATATATTGGCGTTAAAACTGAATTACATAAATGCCACACTTGAGAAATGGCTGGGTTTATGTAGTACATTGCTTGACAAATTTGATATTTCGCTCCACTTTTGATTTATTGCTTGTGATAATCAAATAAGAGTGTCGTACGGGGATATGTTCACATAGACAGATCCATCAACAGCTCCTGTCGCTTTCTTTGTTGTTGGTGATCTTGCTGTTGATGAAAACGTGAAAGCGGTGATTCCTTGTTCAGCTTCTTTACTTCCTGGGTGGTCCCTTGTGGCATCTGGGGGAAAATATAAATATAATAAATATTAGGGACAATGAGTCGGTAGTTTGAGTGGGATAATGAAATAGCAGACATCACAATGAGTCGGTAGTTTGAGTGGGATAAAGAAGTAGCAGACATCACAATGAGTCGGTAGTTTGAGTGTGATAATGAAATAGCAGACATCACAATGAGTCGGTAGTTTGAGTGTGATAATGAAATAGCAGACATCACAATGAGTCGGTAGTTTGAGTGGGATAATGAAATAGCAGACATCACAATGAGTCGGTAGTTGAGTGGGATAATGAAATAGCAGACATCATAATGAGTCGGTAGTTTGAGTGGGATAATGAAATAGCAGACATCACAATGAGTCGGTAGTTTGAGTGTGATAATGAAATAGCAGACATCACAATGAGTCGGTAGTTTGAGTGGGATAATGAAATAGCAGACATCACAATGAGTCGGTAGTTGAGTGGGATAATGAAATAGCAGACATCATAATGAGTCGGTAGTTTGAGTGGGATAATGAAATAGCAGACATCACAATGAGTCGGTAGTTTGAGTGGGATAATGAAATAGCAGACATCACAATGAGTCGGTAGTTTGAGTGGGATAATGAAATAGCAGACATCACAATGAGTCGGTAGTTTGAGTGGGATAATGAAATAGCAGACATCACAATGAGTCAGTAATTTGAGTGGGTAGACATAGCAGTAATCACAATGAGTCGGTAGTTTGAATGTGATAAAGAAGTAGCAGACATCACAATGAGTCGGTAGTTTGAGTGGGATAAAGAAGTAGCAGACATCACAATTAGTCGGTAGTTTGAGTGGGATAATGAAATAGCAGACATCACAATGAGTCGGTAGTTTGAGTGTGATAATGAAATAGCAGACATCACAATGAGTCGGTAGTTTGAGTGTGATAAAGAAGTAGCAGACATCACAATGAGTCGGTAGTTTGAGTGGGATAATGAAATAGCAGACATCACAATGAGTCGGTAGTTTGAGTGGGATAATGAAATAGCAGACATCACAATGAGTCGGTAGTTTGAGTGGGATAATGAAATAGCAGACATCACAATGAGTCAGTAGTTTGAGTGTGATAATGAAATAGCAGACATCACAATGAGTCGGTAGTTTGAGTGGGATAATGAAATAGCAGACATCACAATGAGTCGGTAGTTTGAGTGGGATAATGAAATAGCAGACATCACAATGAGTCGGTAGTTTGAGTGTGATAAAGAAATAGCAGACATCACAATGAGTCGGTAGTTTGAGTGGGATAAAGAAGTAGCAGACATCACAATGAGTCGGTAGTTTGAGTGGGATAATGAAATAGCAGACATCACAATGAGTCAGTAGTTTGAGTGGGATAATGAAATAGCAGACATCACAATGAGTCGGTAGTTTGAATGTGATAAAGAAGTAGCAGACATCACAATGAGTCGGTAGTTTGAGTGGGATAAAGAAGTAGCAGACATCACAATGAGTCGGTAGTTTGAGTGGGATGATGAAATAGCAGACATCACAATGAGTCGGTAGTTTGAGTGTGATAATGAAATAGCAGACATCACAATGAGTCAGTAGTTTGAGTGTGATAATGAAATAGCAGACATCACAATGAGTCGGTAGTTTGAGTGGGATATTGAAATAGCAGACATCACAATGAGTCGGTAGTTTGAGTGGGATAATGAAATTGCAGACATCACAATGAGTCGGTAGTTTGAGTGTGATAAAGAAATAGCAGACATCACAATGAGTCGGTAGTTTGAGTGGGATAATGAAATAGGAGACATCACAATGAGTCGGTAGTTTGAGTGGGATAATGAAATAGCAGACATCACAATGAGTCGGTAGTTTGAGTGGGATAATGAAATAGCAGACATCACAATGAGTCGGTAGTTTGAGTGGGATAATGAAATAGCAGACATCACAATGAGTCGGTAGTTTGAGTGTGATAAAGAAATTGCAGACATCACAATGAGTCGGTAGTTTGAGTGGGATAATGAAATAGCAGACATCACAATGAGTCGGTAGTTTGAGTGGGATAATGAAATAGCAGACATCACAATGAGTCGGTAGTTTGAGTGGGATAATGAAATAGCAGACATCACAATGAGTCGGTAGTTTGAGTGGGATAATGAAATAGCAGACATCACAATGAGTCGGTAGTTTGATTGGGATAATGAAATAGCAGACATCACAATGCGTCGGTAGTTTGAGTGGGATAATGAAATAGCAGACATCACAATGAGTCGGTAGTTTGAGTGGGATAATGATGAAATAGCAGACATCACAATGAGTCGGTAGTTTGAGTGGGATAAAGAAGTAGCAGACATCACAATGAGTCGGTAGTTTGAGTGTGATAATGAAATAGCAGACATCACAATGAGTCGGTTGTTTGAGTGGGATAATGAAATAGCAGACATCACAATGAGTCGGTAGTTTGAGTGAGATAATGAAATAGCAACGTCACAATGAGTCGATATTTTGAGTGGGATAATGAAATAGCGACGTCACAATGAGTCGGTATTTTGAGTGGGATAAAGAAATAGAAGACATCACAATGAGTCGGTATTTTTAGTGGTTTTATGAAATTCCAACGTCACAATGAGTCGGTAGTTTGAGTGGGATAATGAAATAGCAACGTCATAATGAGTCGGTAGTTTGAGTGACGATAATGAAATAACAGAAATCACAATGAGTCGGTAGTTTGAGTGGTTTTATGAAATAGCAACGTCACAAAGAGTCTGTAGTTTGAGTGGGATTATGAAATAGCAACATCACAATGAGTCAGTAGTTTCAATGCGAGTGGGATAATAAATGAAACAGTGGTCATCACAATGAGTCTGCAGATGGAGTGGGAGTGGAATAATGAGCAAAATAGTGATGATGACAGTGATTCGACAGGAGTGGGAGTGGAATAATGAGCAAAATAGTGATGATGATAGTGATTCGACAGGAGTGGGAGTGGAATATTGAATGAAACAGCAGATGTCACAGTCAGCCGACAAATGGAGTTATTGTTAAATAATGAAGTAACGGTCGCAAACAATGAGAAGGTAAATGGAGTGAGAGTGAAATAATGAAAAAGCGGTCGTCACAATGAGAGAGTAAATGGAATGTGAGTGAAATAATGAAAAAATGGTCGTCACAATGAAAGGGTAAATGGAATAAGAGTGGAATAATGAAAAAGCGATCGTCACAATGAGAGGGTAAATGGAATAAGAGTGGAATAATGAAAAAGCGGTCGTCACAATGAAAGGGTAAATGGAGTGAGAGTGGAATAATGAAAAAGCGGTCGTCACAATGAGAGGGTAAATGGAGTGAGAGTGGAATAATGAAAAAGCTGTCGTTACAATGAGCACGATACATGAAAAACAACAGCACTGACTCGACTGCTCCACTTTTTTCATCGACATTGAAATGGAGGAAAGGCGTTAGTAAGTAAATTAAAGTAAAGTTGTGTTAGAGTTTAGTTTAGTAAGGTTAAAACAGAGCCTCTGTTTGAGACACGCGGAAAGGGGATAATAACCCTGTAGAGTGTAACTCATGGGATCAGTGGTCAGTTGAAATACACCTCTTGAAAATTGTGTGCTCGTGTTGGTGACGAATACTGAAAGCCAATATCTTTATTTGATATTGGATTCGCTCGTCAGACTTCGAGGAAGACAGTCGCTATTTTAGAATAGATAGGAGACTGCACTGGCGAGGAGATGATAACATCTTGAAAAGGCTGACGACAACAGGATTATATAGTAGTAGATAGATTCCAGTATAGATCGTAGCCATGATTATCAGTAATATTCCAGTCAAGTTAAATTTAAACAGTAGTGGTCCGTCTTGAACAGTGTTAATAACTTCAGAGGATCGGTAGAATTAAGAAAGAGAAACTGATTAACGGTTTTGTTGTCCAGTTAGAACATGAAAATTGAGAAGGACGAGAGTAAGTAATGTGTTTGAATTAAGAAATTGTTTAATTGCTGTTGTTATGAAGTTTAATTAATAAATGTCTGGAGAGATAGACGGATTTAAGCCAGTCTCCTGACGTGTGATTTCATACGAGTCTCTGTGTTTGATGTCTCCATGTTGCGACAAGTATGTAATTTGTCTCAATCTACTAGATCATGCAGCAAACAAGTAGATGACAGACTCAACCAATGACCATTCCGCATAAAAATGCACCCGCAGCAGTAAGAAGCATTATACTGAACATGCCAACAATTTGGTATACATGGTTTACTGATCCTTTTGGGGAATTAAAAGTATATTATAAATTGTGCCGTGAAATTGATGTATATATATATATATATATATATATATATACACACACACAGATCTATTATAAAGTAAAGTAAACAAAAAATAAGTAGTTTGAGTGTGTCATCTTTTATGTTTATCCTCTTCTTTTCCATACACATAAAAGCGACTTGCACCGCACTGTATTCTGCAACTTCCGGTTCAGTGAATCCATCTCTGGCCAGGACATCGTCGATGTTTACTTTCTCAGCTTTCGATATTCTTTGAATTCCTGCAAGACAGCAGCTGTTTGTTGACACAGCTGTTTTTGTCAGGGAAGCTGTTTTTGACAGTAAAGCTGTCTTTGAAAGGGAAGCTGTCTTTGACAGGGAAGCTGTCTTTGACAGGAAAGCTGTCTTTGATAGGAAAGCTGTCTAACCCACCGAACGAATCTTTCCTATCCAGTCTGTATCAGCCACAAACATTTATAGTATTAATAAGGTCCACGGAGAGAGAGAGAGAGAGAGAGAGAGAGAGAGAGTTATCACCCAAAGTTTGTGACGTTTTCAGCTCTGCGAGCAGGAGTGGTTGTGTGTAAATGATGTGAATTATCTATAGCTCGCATAGCTGAAAGTATCACATGCTTTGGGTGATTTCAGGATTTCCCTCTCAGCCCGTAGGCCTCTTAGTAAAACCATTGATGTCTGTGATCAGGCCTGTTCCTGAATACGACACAAGTAATAAAATGGTGGATAATCTCCATACATATGCTGACAACATCGTTTCACTGATTTACACTTACAAATACATGCAAACAAGCAATAGACAGACTGACCGAAGGAAAAAAAAAATCAGAAGTTGTGGAGTTAAGTTTAAGAAATCACAAACCTTCAAAATAGGGAACGAAATCAAATCATTAAAAAATACGAGCGCAAATCGAAGCAAACTGATAACATTTATTTTAACTGTATTTTGGTTTTTTGCTTGCCTCTAGTGTGGAACGATCCGTTTATTCTCAAAATATGTCGAATAGGTTTGATAGACAAGAAATTGCCACTAGAAAATTATAGTGAAAGCTACTTTGGCGTTTGGAATCACCCATCATTAGAAGTGATCATGTACAAATCTTTGGGTGAAGGATAGCGCTGATGAGCACGTAGTACTTTAAGTGGGCTGTCCAGTAGTAGGTTTTTGTGGGCTCTTATCTGCAAATGTCTAATATCATGGATGGCGTTTGTTTATAATGACAACCGTGCACTAATATACATTTTTATATGAAGATGTGACGGAGTTATCTGTCTGATTTCTCAATTGAATTATTAGAAATGTATATATTCGCAGAAGTCGATTTTTGTGTGGATATTAAAACAGTTAAAACATTAGTAATTTCAATACAGGCGATGTCCATTTGTTCTATTAGGCAGTGACACTGAAGAAATGAAAATATTTGAAACTGTAATGAACTCATGTAGCATTTTATGTAGATACCCATTAAGTTGAAACCGTCGTGGAGTGTGCTTGACACAGGAGTTTGCCAACAACGTTAATGTTATTTAGCTCATCACGAATCATTTGAGTGGGGGACTGGTTGGTATCGAGGCAAGACGCCGGTATCGAAACAGAGAGGTTGTGAGTTCAAATCACAGCTGCACCAGTTGGGCTTTTTATTTATGATTTCCCTCTGCGCCAAAGATCTCTGGTCTCAGTAGCGAGGCCCTACTTGAAATGTCAATTACCCATCGACAGAAAAATATGAGGACCTCCGAAGTTATCTGACTGTACGGCCATGGACCCTTGTGCACGCGGCTACCAGGGCAAATTGGATTAACACGCAAAATTCGGTTCCTATTCTCAAGGACCTAGCCAGGGGTGAAAACTGACGAACGCAAAAAAATAGATATCATTTGAGAAATAGTATATTTATTATTATTTACTTACATTATGAGCTACATGTAAAAATGTTACGGTTTGAGTAACTGTAATAAAATGTGGTGAAAAAAAATTGAATATTTCAATTCAAAATTTACTCAAGCTTTCCTATGTATCTCTTCATATCCATTCAGATAATTAAATAACACTGTATAAATAAAACATAGAAATAATGAAGCTACAAAATTGACACAACTCTTCTTGTTTTCCTCCTCCTTCTCTTCTTCCTTTGTCTGTCAAAGTCTAGGGTAGAGATAATTTTTCTCTTGTTAAATGGCCTCGTCTTCTGTTACATTTCCAAGAGTTTCTAATTTTCTAGCTATTTGGCATTTTCTGAGGATGCCATTCGATCTGTTGTTTTCTTATTACGTCTGTCGCTAACTCTCAGGATTTTGTTTCCTGGCTACAGATGGAACATGTTCTCATAAAGTGTCAATTTTAAAAATAAGGAAAAGGAAGTCGACGCAGGGCATCTTCACCCAGACATACGACAAGACGTCTAGAATAATAACTAAAATGCCATTTTTAAGGTTAAATCAAACAGTTGTGAAAAACACAGTCCAATGTCAATGATTGCTGTGTATATCAAAAATGTTCAAAATGCTCGGAGCCATAGACTTAAATTGATCGATATTTCAAATTATGGGAAACATATGTACAGAGGACAGAAGATTCCGTGGAGAAATTGTTTTTTTGTGTGTGTTTGTTTTTAAAGAGAACTAGAAATCTAATAGATGGCATTACCAAATGTAACAATGTCAAGTTTGATAAAGTAAATGGTGTGTTCATTGTTGCGAGGATTCGTTGTGGGAATATTACTTAAGTGATATTTAGTGAAATGACTCAGCGACCCGCGCTTATATTGAATACGACAGTTTATGAAAGCATAATTCAGAGATACAGTAATTCGAAATTACGTTTGACACATAGATGCAAGTATCACAATATATAACTGGGAATCAGGCGAATGTGAATAACTGGGTTGGCAGAGAAGAAAACAAACAATAGAACAGCTTATAGTGAAGAAAGAACTATTTATAAAACAGGAATAAAACAATTAAAAATCTTCGATACATTTAGAGATACAACAAGGAAGGAAGGGAGGGAGGGAGGAAAGAAGCAAGAAAGAAAGGATGAAAGGAAGGAAGGAAGGAAGGAAGGAAGGAAGGAAGGAAGGAATGGAGGCACTAAGGAAGGGAGGGAGGGAGGAAAAAGGAAGAAATAAAAAGAGGAAGAGAGGAAGGACGGGAGGGAGGCAGGAAGGATGGAATGAAGGAAGGTAGTGAGTGAGTGAGGGTGGGAGGGAGGAAAGAAGGGAGAAAGTGCTAAAGGAAGGGGGAGGGAGGGAGGAAAAAAGCAAGAAAGGAAGGAAGAAAGGAAGGAAGGAAGGAAGGAATGGAGGCACTAAGGAAGGGAGGGAGGGAGGAAAAAGGAAGAAATAAAGGGAGGAAGAGAGGAAGGACGGGAGGGAGGCAGGAAGGATGGAATGAAGGAAGGTAGTGAGTGAGTGAGGGTGGGAGGGAGGAAAGAAGGGAGAAAGGGCTAAAGGAAGGGGGGAGGGAGGTAGGTAGGAAGGAAGGGAGGGAGGGAGCACGGAAAAAAGGGAGGAAGGAAGGAAGGAAGGAAGGAAGGAAGGAAGGAAGGAAGGAAGGAAGGAAGGAAGGAAGGAAGGAAGGAAGGAAGGAAGGAAGGAAGGAAGGAAGGAAGGAAGGAAGGAAGGAAGAGAGGAAGAGAGGAAGAGAGGAAGGAAGAGAGGAAGAGAGGGAGGGAGGGAGGGAGGGAGGAAAAAAAGGAAGGAAAGAAGGCAGGAAGAGAGAAAGGGGGGAAGGAAGGAAGGTAGGAAGGGAGGGAAAGAGCGAGGGAGGGAGGAAGGTAAGGGGGAAGGACAACATTCTTAATTTGTCAGCGATGTAGTGAACTAGAAAGAGTTTTTATTTAAACCTACTCCACCCCCTTCTATAAACTTTATAATTATTTAAACCCACTCTAGGCTCTGATATAAAACCTGATACAATTTAAACCCATACTATGCTCTGATATAAAACTTGAAAACAATTTAAACCAATTCTAGGCTCTGATATAAAACTTGAAACAATTTAAACCAATTCTAGGCTCTGATATAAAACTTAGAAACAATTTAAGCCTACTCTGCGCTCTGATATAATATTTGCAACTATTTTAACACATTTTACGCTTTTCTATAAAACTTGTAACTATTTAAAGCCACTCTACGCTCTCATCTAAACCTTGCGACCATTTAGACCCATCGGCATTGTCCATAAAATTTGCGACTATTTAAAGTATCCTACAAACCTTGCAACCATGCAAGGATCGAAATTTCATCTGCCTGACAGACTAATCAGTTTAATCCCCTTAGCCACATACTTCCAAGAGAGTTTGAGAAGATAACGGATGCCATGTAGCAATTAATTCTGTCAGTAGTTCAGTACTAAACTTTACTGTGCAATGTATTTTCTTGATGAAATTACTTTTCCATACTCAGTGAGTCTGGTGCTCATATGTTGTTGTTGTTTTTTTTTTTTTTTGCTTGGTTTTTTTAACTGGGTCGATTTGTAAAAGCAAGAAACTGGAGCGAGATAGTGGATGTGCACCCTCTTTTTTTATGGAAGTCGTTTGAAATCGTCGCCTGTGCCGGTAACTGAGGCTTTATGGTAGTCGACTATGTCAACAAAATTTGCCTCCGCGCTTTGGCGGTAGCTCTGACAAGAGTTGAGCGGATATGGGGGACTCCTGACTGCAGTGAAACTGATTTCATGAACGAACAATAAGAGCATTAAACTAGGACTGAAATCACTTTCACTTTATCGCTAAACCAGTGTACTATCTACTACGCTACTGACGTTCTAATAATAAAATAGCATATAGAGAGAAGGGAGCCGCGATAGCTCAGTGGTTAGTGAACTGGACTACAAAGGACAAGAGGTAAGGTTCGATTCTAACCGACGGCTTTCAGGTTCACCCAGCCTTTAATGGGTACCGGATTTTTTCTGGGAAAGTAAAGCGGCACGGGCGTAATACCGACCACATTACCCCAAAAAGCATGTGCCGAAGGTCTGTAAAATTTATGGTCACTAACATCATATTCTCTATACGCCACTTGGCGTGACGGGGGTACTTTACTTTTTTATGCATAGAGAGAAAATGCATTACTGAAACGAACTTCGAAATTACTCACTACAACGTGTAGAACATTATTTCTAAAATGTTAGAACCGCTGCCATTATCTTATGTAACGCGGTATTACTTTGTAAACAACATTATGCAATTACCTCCAATATTCGAGTTTTTATTTAAAAGCTGAGTTAGTTAATTAATTGACTTGATGAAATACCGGGGAGATTTTAAAACAAAACAAAAAAACTCTAAACACTTTACATTATGGCTGTAAATATTTAAAATTGAGAATGGTGATTCACTTGATTAGTTTTATGTTTGTTGGATTGCAATTCTCCGAAGCTTCGAGTAACCTTTGTTGATTTAATTATCGGAAGTTGCATAATATCATTTAAACTCGTCTCATATTTTCATTAAGTACAAAATAAATATTAGGAAATACCAAGGACAGATAATTAAAAATATTAAACAGCCGGGTGTTTAGATTTAGCCTTTGAACTTTATCATCATCAGGTACAATGTCCTTTGTAGAAAACGTTGCATTCACCACAGCCAATCTGAAAGAATTTCTGTCTCTAGCCAGATTTCCCACAGACCGTTGTATTTTCTGCAGCCTATCTGAAATAATTTCTGTCACATTGCATTCACTACAGCCCGTCGGAAAGAATCTCTGTCTCTAGCCAGATTTCACACAGAACGTTGCATTCACTACAGCCCATCTGAAAGAATTTCTGTCTCTAGCCAGATCTCCCACAGACCGTTGTATATACGTCAGCCTATCTGAAAGAATTTCTGTCTCTAGCCAGATCTCCCACAGAACGTTGCATTTACTACAGCCCGTCGGAAAGAATCTCTGTCTCTAGCCAGATCTCCCACAGACCGTTGTATTTACTGCAGCCTATCTGAAAGAATTTCTGTCTCTAGCCAGATCTCCCACAGACCGTTGTATTTACGCCAGCCTATCTGAAAGAATTTCTGTCTCTAGCCAGATCTCCCACAGAACGTTGAATTCACTACAGCCCGTCGAAAAAAATCTGTCTCTAGCCAGATCTCCCACAGAACGTTGAATTCACTACAGCCCGTCGGAAAAAATCTCTGTCTCTAGCCAGATCTTCCACAGACCGTTGTATTTACTGCAGCCTATCTGAAAGAATCTCTGTCTCTAGTCAGATATCCCACGGACCGTTGTATTCACTGCAGCCTATCTGAAAGAATCTATGTCTCTAGCCAGATCTCCCACGGACCGTTGTATTTACTGCAGCCTATCTGAAAGAATCTCTGTCTCTAGCCAGATCTCCCACAGACCGTTGTATTTATTGCAGCCTGTCTGAAAGAATTTCTGTCTCTAGCCAGATCTCCCACAGACCGTTGTATTTACTGCAGCCTATCTGAAAGAATCTCTGTCTCTAGTCAGATATCCCACGGACCGTTGTATTCACTGCAGCCTATCTGAAAGAATCTATGTCTCTAGCCAGATCTCCCACGGACCGTTGTATTTACTGCAGCCTATCTGAAAGAATCTCTGTCTCTAGCCAGATTGCCCACAGACCGTTGTATTTATTGCAGCCTGTCTGAAAGAATCTCTGTCTCTAGCCAGATCTCCCACAGAACGTTGCATTCAAAGCAGCCCATCTGAAAGAATCTCTGTCTCTAGCCAGATTTCCCAAAGAACGTTGCATTCAAAGCAGCCCATCTGAAAGAATCTCTGTCTCTAGCCAGATTTCCCAAAGAACGTTGCATTCAAAGCAGCCCATATGAAGGAATCTTTGTCTCTAGCCAGATTTCCCAAAGAACGTTGCATTCAAAGCAGCCCATCTGAAAGAATCTCTGTCTCTAGCCAGATTTCTCAAAGAACGTTGCATTCAAAGAGGCCATCTGAAAGAATCTCTGTCTAGCCAAATTGCCCACAGAACGTTGCATTCAAAGCAGCCCATCTGAAAGAATCTCTGTCTCTAGCCATATCTCCCACAGAACGTTGCATTCAAAGCAGCCCATCTGAAAGAATCTCTGTCTCTAGCCAGATTTCCCAAAGAACGTTGTATTCAAAGCAGCCCATCTGAAAGAATCTCTGTTTATAGCCATATTTCTCAAAGAACGTTGTATTCAAAGCAGCCCATCTGAAAGAATCTCTGTTTATAGCCAGATTTCCCAAAGAACGTTGCATTCAAAGCAGCCCATCTGAAAGAATCTCTGTCTCTAGCCAGATTTCCCAAAGAACGTTGCATTCAAAGCAGCCCATCTGAAGGAATCTTTGTCTCTAGCCAGATTTCCCAAAGAACGTTGCATTCAAAGCAGCCCATCTGAAAGAATCTCTGTCTCTAGCCAGATTTCCCAAAGAACGTTGCATTCAAAGCAGCCCATCTGAAAGAATCTCTGTCTCTAGCCAGATTTCCCAAAGAACGTTGCATTCAAAGCAGCCCATCTGAAAGAATCTCTGTTTCTAGCCAGATTTCCCAAAGAACGTTACATTCAAAGCAGCCCATCTGAAAGAATCTCTGTCTCTAGCCAGATTTCCCAAAGAACGTTGCATTCAAAGCAGCCCATCTGAAGAAATCTTTGTCTATAGCCAGATTTCCCAAAGAACGTTGCATTCAAAGCAGCCCATCTGAAAGAATCTCTGTCTCTAGCCAGATTTCCCAAAGAACGTTGCATTCAAAGAGACCATCTGAAAGAATCTCTGTCTAGCCAGATTTCCCAAAGAACGTTGCATTCAAAGCAGCCCATCTGAAAGAATATCTGTCTCTAGCCAGATTTCCCAAAGAACGTTGCATTTAAAGCAGCCCATCTGAAAGAATCTCTGTCTCTAGCCAGATTTCCCACAGAACGTTGCATTCAAAGCAGCCCATCTGAAAGAATCTCTGTCTCTAGCCAGATTTCCCAAAGAACGTTGCATTCAAAGCAGCCCATCTGAAAGAATCTCTGTCTCAAGCCAGATTTCCCAAAGAACGTTGCATTCAAAGCAGCCCATCTGAAAGAATCTCTGTCTCTAGCCAGATTTCCCAAAGAACGTTGCATTTAAAGCAGCCCATCTGAAAGAATCTCTGTCTCTAGCCAGATTTCCCAAAGAACGTTGCATTCAAAGCAGCCCATCTGAAAGAATCTCTGTCTAGCCAGATCTCCCACAGAACGTTGCATTCAAAGCAGCCCATCTGAAAGAATCTCTGTCTAGCCAGATTTCCCAAAGAACGTGGCATTCAAAGCAGCCCATCTGAAAGAATCTCTGTCTCTAGCCAGATCTCCCACAGAACGTTGCATTCAAAGCAGCCCATCTGAAAGAATCTCTGTCTCTAGCCAGATCTCCCACAGAACGTTGCATTCAAAGCAGCCCATCTGAAAGAATCTCTTTCTAGCCAGATCTCCCACAGAACGTTGCATTCAAAGCAGCCCATCTGAAAAAATCTCTGTCTAGCCAGATCTCCCACTTCCTCTGTTATCGTGTTCAAGGTTTCCTTAATGTTTTGAAACCACCTTCTAATGGTCTGGCCCTGATGCGTCACCCAGAAACAAGCATTCCATTAATTGTTGTTTCCAGCCTGCTGTAACTTTTCATGGGGCTACAGTATTTTAATTTTTTTTCTTCTGTAGAATGGTGTTCACATGCCAGTTCTTTTTTATGTTTAAATCTTTTAATATGTCTTCAATGCTCTTTTGTTTATTATCCAAAGTATCTGAATGATTTTTCTGTAGCATTTTGTTTCCAATGATTCGATTTTCTTCCTTGCTGTTTGCAAGATTGTTTTCTCCTTCTTCTTCTTTCCTTCCTCGTTTGCCTTTCAGCGTCGAGGGGAGTTATAATTTGCGGTCTTTGCTCTTCTGTTCGCCTCTCCTGCTGTTATGTTTCCTAGTGCTTCTAATATTCCATCCATCCATCATTTTCGTGGTCGACCATTGGGTCTGGTATTCTCACTACTTTTGTTGAAGGCTAGTTGTGTTGTGTTTTGATCTTTCTGCCGTGAATTGTGTCCAAACCATTGTATCTGTTGTTTCTTAATATATAATATCTTCTTCCTCTTCTTTTCTCTTTTCACTGATACCTATAAGGTGTCGTGATTTATACAAATTTGTCGTTCTTGAGCTGCTCGAAAAGTCTGAATTAGTGATTTTCCTTTGTTGTTACATGTCACTGTCACTGCATCTATCCATCTTCTTCTAGGTCTTCCTGTTGGTCTTTTATCATGCATTCTCGAGAAGAACGCCCTTGATGGTGATTGATAAGGATTCATTCTGACCAGGTGGCCAAACCATTTAATTTGTTGTTGTTCTATATATTCTTGGCAGGGTTTTGATCCTACTATTTTTCTTATGGTTCATTTGGTATTATATATTGGTATAATATATTCTATGGCGGAGGCTATTCCTAGCTTTTTTCTCAGTTCTTCATTTCTGATCGAAAGCGAGATTGCCCATGATTCAAAACCATGGGTTGCTCTCGGGAAGATACAAGTCCGTTGTCATTTTAATACCGTTGGTTAGCTGAGTGGCAGTGTTTCCTAGCGTTCGGCTTCTAGTGGTAAGGCGCAGTGCCACGGAGTACAGGTTCGATCCTGCTTCGTACCATATATTGTTCTTTGTTTTTTTTTTTCTGTTGTTGTTTATTTGTCATTAGTGGCAAGAGACTGATTTATAAACTTGAATTAACATGATTTTCATTGTCTGTGATTGTGGCCTACGTCAAGACATCGTCAAAACGTTGTGATGTGATCTATGTGAAACCTGCCATATCAACATAGTTATCAGTAGTCTAGTCAAGATATGAATAAGAAGGAATCTTACCCAACTCTGCCACATGATCACCTACGCCAGAAGAAGCTGCACGTTGTCGTGGTAGTGATGATAATGATGAGACAATAATCAAATATTGAAGATGACTGCACTGTCTTGTTGTTTGTTGCTATATAGACAGCATTAGATACATATTCATTGAGGACAATAAACATATCATTTACTGTCTCCTCACCAACATATGACAGTAATATCAGGTCATCGCAATTCTCTTCTCGACCTAATTCACAGCATCATGAGATTAAAACCCAGTCGATTCTTAATCCTAGAAACCACATTTTATGTCTTTGATTCTCTCTCAATTGTTTGCCCTGTACATTTTCCTTCAAAAATTAATTACTGCAAACATATTGTTCTGTCTTTTTATATGTCACAAATATTTCATTTTCCTGTCTCTAAATGTCGTTAATAATTATCTTTTCATATTCAGCCGCTTCAAAACATTGTCCCTTGTTTTCATTTCCATTCATCAAATTTGTCGCATTGTTCTATCAACGCACATTTCAATTGATTCATTCCGTTTTTTTTTGTTTTGTTGTTCCTGATGTTTTATTGAAGATCCCTTCTTTCAGCTCTGCACAAAAATATCACAAGGAGAAAACACTTCACTTGTTCTCAGATGAAACTATGATGGAACATGTTGAGATGTTAGAACATTTCTGTTCAATTCATTTATGATGCTGTTTACATTTTTTGTTTCCAATAATATTCTTTAATTTATTTTTTCCCGTGTGTTACCGGGGTATCATTATGTGGGAAGTAAAGAATAGTGACACTGTGACCTTCCAAGCATGTCGTAAGAGGCGACTAAGGAGGTTGATTGATGGCTTGATAAGCTGTCATTGTAAAAAGCATTGTTATTGAAACAGAACCATAGATTTTAGAAGCAGTGATCTCTGCAATATGTGCCATTTTGGCACGCAAGGCTTCTGTTTTTGAGATTGTAGTTCTGCCCTATGTGCCGTTTTCGGCTCGAAAGGACAATAGATAGATAGAATTTATTTTTATATTAGTTTTCCATCGCGAAATATATATATATATATATATATATATATATATATATATATATATATATACATGCCTAATTAATCTCTATACTTCGACTGTTACAACATTGTATCATTTAATCTGATTCTGATTGCAAATTATGGGCAATTCCATTGCTTGTTATTACCATTTTGGTTTTATTATTCTACGAGGGGCTATCGAAAAGTTTCCAGACTGTAACGTGGCCGTTTTATATTTTCCACTGCCGTCTATAGTAGTAAGGCCAGTATGTAGAGATTAAAATCCCAGAAGACCACAATTGTGACGTCTTCATCTAAGTGAGCTATAGACGGCTGAAGTTAGTTGTTATATGTTGGTTATCGGATTATCCTTATCGCACATCGAACAACTGCCCATAAGCGCTCACATTTTCTCCACAGCAAATCCCGAGCCGTGAAACGATAAACTGGTTCATAAATTCTCGCACATCTCCTTGTAACTCTCATGAATTTGGACAACATCCCTCTTGACTAACCTGAACATCCGAGAGCCGCACCAGGGCTGCAAATTCATGAGAAGTATTGAAATTCCCACATTACCCCTTTTTTTGAAGCATACGGTTAGTGATATACCGCTGACGTCATTCTAACCACAGGCGCCACTGTTAGCTAAACACAAAACGTCGTAAAACAGGCGTATTTCTTTTCTTACCGCTGGCCTTACTTCTACATTGCATTTATAAAAAAAACTTTGATAATAAAATCAATCAAGCAAATTTACATGAGCTGTGATGCATCTTAACATCCAGTCTTAACATATGGATGTGAATCATGAACAATAGGACAACAGACAAGAAAATCACTGGAGTCTGTAGAAATGTGGTTTTACAGAAGAATGTTGAGAATACCATGGACAGCTAAGAAGATTAATGAAAATGTTCTGAAAGAGGCAAAAGCAAAAAGAGAGCTAATCTCTAATAATAGGAAAAAACAATCATCATTTTTTTGCCATATAATGAGGAGAGAACAGCTGGAATATATTGTAACAACTGGGAAAATTGAGGGACGAAAGAGATAGAGGGAAGCAAAGAGGAAAGATACCAGACAGCTTAAGAAAATGGCTTGGCAGAAGGTCAACAACAGAAATGATAAATAACTGTGGAGATCGAAAGTTGTTGTGAGACATGATCACCTACGCCAGCAGGCATGGTACTTGATGATGATGATGTGATGCATCAGGACCTAAATGAAGTTATAAAGACTTTGCCCCTTAGCGATACTACATTACTATGACGTGTTGACGAAATGTCGGTTCACCTTGAGAATAAGCTTACAAATATTCTTTAAAAAAAAACTCATAATTCTCCATGCAACAGGACGAGTCTACTATAGCAGATAGTAATGCCTTATTGATATCTGTGAGATATGATGAACGGAATGCATTGCAGGAAGAAATGTTATTCACTGTAAGTCTGATTACAGATACAACAGGATTATCTATAGTTACTGCTGTGAAATCGTACTCTGGAAAACATAATATCTCATTCAGTAAAATTGTTGCTTGTGCCACTGACAGGACACAATCAATGAGTGACCGCTATCGCGGGTTCATTGTTTATTTGAAAGAAGAAGTGCCTACTGTTTGTGTGCTCATTGTATGATACATAGACAATATCTTGTTGGAAAACATTTGAGTACAAACCTGCATTCATCATTATGTATAATCATCATCATCAGGTGCCATGCTTGCTGGCGTAGGTGATCATGCCTCTTCACAACTTTCGATCTCCACAGTTATTTACCATTTCTGTTGTTGACCTTCTGCCAAGCCATTCTCTTTAGCTGTCTGGTATCTTTTCTCTTTGCTTCCCTCTATCTCTTCGGCCCTCAATTTTCCCAGTTGTTACTATATATTCCAGCTGTTCTCTTCTCATTATATGGCCAAAAATTATGATTGTTTCTTCCTAGTATTGGAAATTAGCTGTGGAAACAATTGACCTTTCCCACCATATTACAGAAAAGGGAATTTCATCAGTTTGCAAAATTATCGTCAATAAAAGATGATGTAACCACACGAGAAGATAAAAAGATAAAGTAGTTACCTTAACTGATTTCCTATTTTCTTACATTTCTTTATGTATCGTATGAAGTCTTCATAAACAATATCACTTTTGATAATTGCAGATGGTGTATACCTCGACCAGACTTAAGTTTACTTGTAAGAGTTTCTATAATCTACATGATTAATTCCTGAAAAATTATTTGTAAGTTCTTTTTTTTCTTTACAAGAAATTCACCAAGAATATTTTAAACATTTTATTTCTGTGGCCATTATAAAAAGGTAGCTTACTTGGCCATTATAAAAGGTAGCTTACTTGGCCATTATAAAAGGTAGCTTACTTGGCTATTATAGAAGGTAGCTTACTTGGCCATTATAAAAGGTAGCTTACTTGGCTATTATAGAAGGTAGCTTACTTGGCCATTATAAAAGGTAGTTTACTTGGCTATTATAAAAGGTAGCTTACTTGGCCATTATAAAAGGTAGCTTACTTGGCTATTATAAAAGGAAAAGTAAAAAATAAAAAAATGGTATGTAAGAAGCTTTACGTGACAAGTGGACGACACAGACTAAACAACGTTTCGGCTCAATAGGCCTTCATCAGGAACAAACAATAAAAACACACACACAAAGCTGATAACGAAACAACCAAAACAAAAACAATCGAAATGTGTTAAAGAAAACAACAACAATAAATAAAACTATCCTGTGAAATCCAAAATAAAATCGTAACCAAGTGCGGCTGTCGTGAACGTCGAAAATCGTGCCAAAAAGTGCGTAAATGTAAACAGAACCAGAGGAGTTAACATAGGGGTCAGTGTGCAAACACAAAGGAGAAAGAATCGAATAGTACACTGACAGGTGTAAAAAGACGCTAAGAGTGAGATGTCTGAGAGTGGGGTACAGTAAAAATAAATGAGGGGTAAGAAGCACAGAAAAAAATTATAGAGGAGAAAACCGAAGTGTCTCATAAGGGACTAGAGGAGAAGAACTATAAAAAGCATGGCATAGTAAGTAGACCAAAGAACCCAAATATGTGTAGTAGAGAAGGCTATGCAAAAGGGAAGGAGCAAGCAAAAGGAAACTATGCGTATGAGTGTGATACATTCATACCTCTCGGGGTCAGCGAACCATACTGGACTATAAGGCGATTTTCCAAAGTATAGCGGCTGCTGTCGCCAGAGTGACAAAGGACAATACCAGTGACACGGATGTCGTCTTTGCCCTTGTGATCAGGGGAGTTGAAGTGGGAAGACACCGGAGTACCAGTATTTTGTTGGACATCACGTAGATGTTCACAAAATCTTTCCGCTAATCTTCTCCCAGACTCACCAATATAGGTCATGTGGCATCGTTGGCATATGATGGCATAAATGATGTTGCGGGACACACATGTGAAGCTATGCTTGATCTTGGATCACGATTGTAAAGGAGAACGTAACGTTCACGACAGCCGCACTTGGTTACGATTTTATTTTGAATTTCACAGGATAGTTTTATTTATTGTTGTTGTTTTCTTTAACACATTTCGATTGTTTTTGTTTTGGTTGTTTCGTTATCAGTTTTGTGTGTGTGTTTTTATTGTTTGTTCCTGATGAAGGCCTATTGAGCCGAAACGTTGTTTAGTCTGTGTCGTCCACTTGTCACGTAAAGCTTCTTACATACCATTTTTTTATTTTTTTTTATTTTTCCTTATATTCAGCTTTACTGCAGCTTCGCATTTTTATGCCTTAACCCTTCGCTATTATAAAAGGTAGCTTACTTGGCTATTATAAAAGAGGATAGCAGGTCACATGACTATTATGAAAGGGATCGCAGATCACTTGGCTATTATAAAAGAAGATCACAGGGTAACTTGATTATGATAAAAGAGGACCGCATGTCACTTTGCTATTATAAAAGAGTATCGTATGTCACTTTGCTATTATAAAAGAGGATCGTATGTCACTTTGTTATTATAAAAGAGGATCGTATGTCACTTTGTTATTATACAAAAGGATCGTATGTCACTTTGTTATTATAAAAAAGGATCGTATGTCACTTTGTTATTATAAAAAAGGATCGTATGTCACTTTGTTATTATAAAAAAGGATCGTATGTCACTTTGTTATTATAAAAGGGGATCGCATGTCACTTGGGTATTATAAAAAAGGATCGCAGGGTAACTTGATTATTATAAAAGAGGATCGCATCTCACTTGGCTGTAATAAAAGAGGATCGCATGTCACTTGGCTATTATAAAAAAGGATCGTATATCACTTGGCTGTAATAAAAGAGGATAGCATGTCACTTGGCTATTATAAAAAAGGATCGTATATCACTTGGCTGTAATAAAAGAGGATAGCATGTCACTTGGCTATTATAAAAAAGGATCGCAGGGTAACTTGATTATTATAAAAGAGGATCGCATCTCACTTGGCTGTAATAAAAGAGGATCGCATGTCACTTGGGTATTATAAAAAAAGGATCCCAGGTCACTATTATAATAGAGAATCGACGGTCTCTTGGCTATTATAAAAGAGGATCACGGACCACTTGGCTATGTAAAGTGTAAAAAAATGTTGATTGTTTCTTTCTGATGTTTTTTAGGAGCTCCCTAATTGTGTTGACCTCTTTTAGAATTTTCTCGTTCGTCTATAACACAACATAACATAACGTAAAGTAACATAACATAACATACAATAATTATTGCTGAAGATAATTAGTCTCCAGCATTAAACCTCCAACCACATGGAAGCCATATTGATTTTTGAAAACACAAATGTCCATTTTAAAATCAACCTAATTTGATTGCATAAATCAAAATTGCTGGCCTTGCTACTAAGTTTGTTATAAAATATGATTTTATCAGAACGAGGCAAAAAAAAAAAAAAAAGGGAGGTAAAAGACAATCACTAACACCGATTACATTATTGATGCAGGGCGGCTACCAGTAACTCACTGACAAAATCTTGATAAACACTCCAAAAATAGCTTTATCCTGATGATTTGTATTTGTTCTGTTTATTCAGCCAGAATTTTAGATTGTGTTTCATTATTTTCTTGGAATATATCATAACATTTTATTAATTATTCATTTGTATATTGACTAAAGACTCTGGTTACTATAATAGAAGACTTGGGAAATGCTGCTTTGAATTTATACCATTTTATGATATATTTTGTTCTCTTTCTTATCTGTTGCTACATTTTTGGACGTTGCTAAGTTACTGTCAACATCTGGAGTTTGACTCTTTATCTTTCCTTATCATGACGGATCAAACAGTCGGTGGCATATATATCTTTGTGATTTCTATCTAGCGAGAGCAAAAAAATTAGTTCTTCTATTTTTTTTACGGTCAGTAGTAACCTTTTGCAGGTGCCCCAAATCTGGTCTACACAGCTTATATTTCTTTCATGTTATCTATTATGTTGTCTATTGTATTTCTCTACTTTCCTTTCCCTTTAGAATTTACTGAAAGGAAGTTCTTGTAATTGTTTCTGCATCCTTTCTAAACAATTGTCCATCCAGTTTTTTTCTGCTTGCTTTTTAATCAATTGTCCATTCAGTGTTTCTGGATTCTATCTAATCAATTGTCCATTCAGTGTTTCTGGATTCTATCTAATCAACTGTCCATTCGGTGTTTCTGGATTCTATCTAATCAATTGTCCATTCACTGTTTCTGGGTGATTTCTAAATAATTGTCCGTCCAGTGTTTCTGGATCCTTTCTGAACACATTGCCCATCCGGTGTTTCTGTATCCTTTCTAAACTATTGTCCATCCAGTTTTTTCTGCTTCCTTTTTAAACAATTGTCCTTTCAGTGTTTCTGGATTCTATCTAATCAATTGTCCATTCACTGTTTCTGGATGATTTCTAAACAATTGTCCGTCCAGTGTTTCCGGATCCTTTCTGAACCTATTACCTATCCAGTGTTTCTGTATCGTCCCTTCTGCCCCATCTTCTATCAGCTGTTTTTGCGCGTCATTCTCTTGCATGGCTGGACTATATTGAAAACTCAATTATTGTTATTCAGATTGTGACAGTGATACAAAACTGATTTGTTTATGTCATTTGCTGAATATCTCTATATAACAGAGATAAAGGCATCAAGATGCACCAAGATGCGTAGAGATGCGAAGCTGCTGTAAAGCTGATGATAATGGCGATACTAAAAAACAGGGAAGAACACTTTTGTTGACTTTTGTTTCGTCCATTACCACGTAAAGCTGTCACCATACCACTTTTTTTTCTTCCTTTTTTTTAGTATCGCCATCTCTATATAACGTTTAGTTAGTAGTGTTTTTTTTTCATTGTAATAAATATAATGTTACCGAAACTCTCTCTTCTCATTGCATAAAACGAGAGAATCGTAATACACCAAGCCTCTGAAGTTCTGATGTCATTGTAGTTGTATCATCGTTGTCAGTAACCATAAAATGAAAATGGAAACTTGAAACAATTCTAGTTTTCAATTACTTGTAAAATTTGTCACTTGTATGTCGGGACTGTCAAAGTGCTAACATTTTTTCCGAAACGAGACTGAGAAAAAGCCCTGAGTTATCATCGTGTCGTTTCTTAGACTTAGAGTAGTTAATATTATTTTGATGGCGCCAAGATAGTAGTCATTTATTTTTAGACCTTTCATCATCATAGTTATTACCATCATCATGTGCCATACCGGTTGGCTTAAGCGATCGTGTCTATCCACAATTTTCTATCCATAGTTCATCGTATCAGTTCTGTTGTTGACTGTTTACCATGCCCTGACACCAAGCTATCTTGTATCTTCTCTCTGTGTCGTCCGCGATCTCTCTTTCCCTGTATGTAGCCAGTTGTAATCAAATATTTCAACTCTCTTCTTCTCAGGATGAGATTGAAAAATGTGGATTGTTTCTTTCTTTTTTTAGGAGCTCTCATTTTGTGTTGGCCTCTTTGGGAATTTCCTCGTTGCTCTCTTGTCCAGAGAAAAATCGTAATTCTTCTGAGAGCTCTAATCGTCTTTTTATTTATTTGTCTACTGTCTATGATTCACACCCATAGCTCAGAATTGGCTCTATATATCACCGATGAGCTCACTTTCTTACATCTATTGACATAGATTTGTTGCATAATTTGATTTATCATTTTCTGAAATGCTATTTTGGCTCGATCTATTCTGCTTTTTATTTCAGTGGTGCATTTTCCATATGATGTTATTATTGTGCTCAAGTATTTGAGACGTTGCACTTGTTTCAAATTTGTCCCGTTTATTTTTATGCTGCATGATGGTAATGATTGTTTCTTTGAAATGACCATTACATCTGTTTTCATACTATTCATACTGAGGCCTTTCTTGACGCTTTCTTTTACTAATATATAGCCCATTTTGAGTAATTCATTTTCTTTTTCTGCTATTAAGACTCTCATCCGCATAACGCAAATTTGTTTATGTCCTGAGACTTCTACGAAGTCATTAATGTGGTTTTCCTTTCTTTATCCACACAGTTTCAATCATTAAATAGATATTTTTGAACTCCATTTTACTGTATTCTATTTTGGTTTCATTTACACGCACCCTATAGAGATGACCACGGTTTGTACAGCGAGGTCGCGACCACCAATGGAGGGGCGAAGTTTTCCCTGGGAAATCGGGCATGTTATTTACAGAAGAAATGTCATGATGAAAGGGTTCAACATGTTATATATATATAAAAAAAAAGTAAAGTATCCCGTCACGCCAAGTGGCGTATAGGGAAATATGGTGTTAGTGACCCTATATTTTACAGATCTTCAGCACATGATTTTTGGGGTAATGTGGTCAGTATTACGCCCGTGCTGCTTTACTTTCCCAGAAAAAAATCCGGTAGCCATTTAAGGCTGGGTGAACCCGGAAGCCGTCGGTTGGGATCGAACCCTACCCCTTGTCCGTGGTAGTTCAGTTCACTAACCACTGAGCTATCGCGGCTCCCCATGTTATATAATTAAATAAAATAAATAAAGTGGGGAGTCGCAGGTTACTTAGCCTATTAAATGAGATTACATTTACAGGTTACTTGATTTATTAAATGAGATTACAGTTACAGGTTACTTAGCCTATTAAATGAGAAAACAGTTACAGGTTACTTAGCCTATTAAATGAGATTACAGTTACAGGTTACTTAGCCTATTAAATGAGATTACAGTTACAGGTTATTTCATTTATTAAATGAGATTACAGTTACAGGTTACTTAGCCTATTAAATGAGATTACAGTTACAGGTTACTTAGCCTATTAAATGAGATTACAGTTATATGTTACTTGATTTATTAAATGAGATTACAGTTACAGGTTACTTGATTTATTAAATGAGATTACAGGTACAGGTTACTTGACTTATTAAATGAGATTACTGTTACAGGTTACTTAGCCTATTAAATGAGATTACAGGTTACTTAGCCTATTAAATGAGATTACAGGTTACTTAGCCTATTAAATCAGATTACAGGTTACTTAGCCTTTTAAATGAGATTACAGTTACATGTTACTTAGCCTATTAAATGAGATTACAGGTTACTTAGCCTATTAAATCAGATTACAGTTACAGATTACTTAGCCTATTAAATGAGATTGCAGGTTACTTAGCCTTTTAAATGAGATTACTGTTATAGGTTACTTAGCCTATTAAATGAGATTCCAGTTACAGGTTACTTGATTTATTAAATGAGATTACAGTTACAGGTTACTTAGCCTATTTAATGAGAATACAGTTACAGGATACTTAACCTATTAAATGAGGTTACAGTTACAGATTCGCCCGTGCGCTGCCGAGGGCCGAAAGGGAAGTAAAGAATAGCGGCGCTGTACCCTACCAGGCATGTTCGTAAGAGACGAGAAAGGAGGGTTGGGCATTGGATTGGCTATCCCACTGTAAAATAATAAGCGAAAAAAAACTTCACAAATATGAACAAATCAAAGAAACGAGAAAAAGTAAATCCGCCATCCAGGAAAGATAAGGGCTCTCTGTCTAAGAGACATATGACGCAAGCCGGAGAAAGCCGTAAGGAGTCCGGGATGCCGACTCACCCTTTGTCTACCAGGAAATCCTCCAAAATTGGCACTTGGAATGCACGTACCCTAAACAAACAGGGAAAAGCTGCACAGGTAGCAGCAGAAATGAGAAATTACAAGATAGATATTCTGGGAATGTGTGGAACGAGACGGCTAGGAATGGAAAAAATAAAACTAAATACAAGACAGATGATTTTATCATCAGGACACCAGGAACCTGGAGCACAACATAGTGAAGGGGTAGCTATAATGTTATCAAGGAATGCACAGAAGACACTAATAGAATGGGAAGCAGTAGGGCCAAGACTAATGAGAACAACATTTAAAACAACCAAAAACAAAATACAATTACACATTATCCAATGCTATGCATCAACCAACAATAAGGATGATTTAGTTAAAGATGAATTCTATAAACAGCTACAATGTCAGATGGATGCTAGACGAGCCAATGATATTATAATCTTGAAAGGAGACCTAAATGCTAAACAACAGAAGCTTCGAAGAGATATAAACGAGAATGGAGAGATATGTGTGAGTTTCTGCACCCTTAATCAAGTGAGCCTAGGAGGAACAATATTCCAACATAAAAGAATACATAAAGCTACATGGGTATCACCAGATCATAGAACGGAAAATCAAATTGATCACATATGTATTAATAATAAGTTTAAGTCATCCTTACATGATGTAAAAGTATATAGAGGGGCAGATGTAGCTTCAGATCATCATCTTCTGATAGCCAAACTTAAAATTAAACTAAAAAGGTATACTACAACGAATAAGGGTAGAAAGTATTTCAATGTAAAGTATTTTAAAGAACAAGGAATTAAAGATAAATTCGCAGTCACAATATCAAACAAATACCAAGTCTTCCAACAATTAGAAAATACAATAAATATAGAAGATCATTTGAAACAGGTAAATGATATATGGAAAGAGACTTGCGAAGAAACTCTGGGGAAAAGAGAACGCCAGAAAAAGGCATGGATGACCTCAGAGACCCTGGACAAAATTAAAGAAAGAAAGAGCAAGAAAACATACATAAATAAAAGCAAAATGAGAAGTAATAAAGCCAAGACACAGGAAGCTTACACAGATGTGAACAAAGAAGTGAGAAGATGCATTAAAAGGGATAAGAGGAAATATATAGATGAACTAGCTAAAGCTAGGCAGAAGGAGCAGCAAATAAAGGGAATATGATAGAACTGTACAACAGCACAAAGAAATTAAGTGGAAAATACAAACAGATCAATGTCTTTATTAAAGATAAGAAAGGAAATCTGCTTAGTAACATAAGGGAACAAATGGAGAGATGGAAAAAGCACTTTGAAGAACTTTTGAACCGCCTCGGCGTTTAGCTCATTTAGCTGAGTGGCAGTGTTCCCTAGCGTTTGGCTTTTCGTGGCAAGGCGCTGTGCCACTGAGTACGGGTTCGATCCTGCTTTGGTCCGTATTTTTTTCTGTTGTTGATTATTTGTCAATTTTTTCCGAGTGCTGTAAACATACCTCTTCCTCTGAATTGATACGCTAAGAAGATATCAACCAACACAGAACTGGAGTCGTCAGTCGCTGGACGTTGCGAGACTTGCTGAGGAGGGGATCTGAGCACCTATGAACATGTTCGGAACGCAATGATATTGACCCGCTAATTGCTTAATAACTCAATCTAAAGAGAGGTTGTACATACTTCAGAACATGAAAGAATATACCGGCTCATTTGTTGACAATAAGACCTAGTGAATCAGACATCTTCCAGTGCTTTGTTTGATCTTGCTTCCTTTAACCTTTGACCGCGGCCACTCTTCTTACAACGGAGAGCAACTGTGTGACGTCAACTGAAACTTAAACAGACAAGCGACTTCATAAGAGGATCCGGAATCCTAGCCTCAATAAGTCGTGATAACAAAAGAAAGAGAAGATTAGTATTGTGTTCGCCCACGCCAGCCAGCACTCATCATCATCATCACTAAATGCCGTCTCCGTATTTTAGGTTGGCTAACATGGAGCGCCATTCTGCTCTGTCTCTTGCTTTGATGGCACAGGTTGTCATAGGCTGACTTGTCCATCTTTTGATGTTACTTGTCCATGTTAGTCTTGGTCTGCCTCTGCCTCTTTTACTTTGCATTGTCACTTCCAAGATTACTTTTAGTAGGCTGTTGTGTCTTTTAAAATGCATAAAAAATCTTATTTGTCTTGCTCTAATTGTATGTGGTAGTTATCTTTCCATTTTTAGTTGTTTTCAAGACATCATCGTTTGTTTTCTTTTCTTTCCATCCATTTTTTTCCTATTCTTCTATAAATATACATTTCAAAGGCTTTAATTTTCTGTTCTGTTTTCTTGCCTCATGTCCCTGTTTCTGCACCATACAGGAATGTTGAGAAAATATAATATTTTGATTTTCTTAGTTCTAGCCCTGGTGTTATTTGTTTGATGTTAGTATATTTTTCAAGGCATTAAAATTACTTTTTGTCAGTTCTATTTTTTTGTATATTTCATATTTATATTTTCCATCACTGGTTGTAGTACGATTTCCAAGATAGTTGTAGTTCTGAACTGTTTCCGGGTTGTAGTTCTGAACTGTTTCCGGGTCTATTCCTTCAATTTTGATATCCCTTGTTGGTTTTGAGTATTTTCTTTGTTTATGATCATAGTTTTAGACTCATCTTCATATCTAATCCATATTCTTTTCTTGTCATCTTTATTTCATTAATTAATTGTTGTAGATCTTACGGGTTTTCTGCAAGTACTATAGTATCATAGCATATAATTAAGTTATTGATTATCTTTCCATTAATGTTTAGGCCTGGCATCTCTGTGATGTTTTTAAAGATTTGCTCAGTGTATAGATTGAACAAGCTTGGTGATAGGATGCATTATTGTCTTATTCCTCTTGTTATATCAAATGGTGTAGAGTTCTCTTTGTTATATTTTATTATTGCTGTTTGCACCCAGTATAAATCGCATATTATTCGTATGTCTGTGTCATTTAGATATATGTCTTTCAGGCAGTCTATAAGTTGTTTGTGGTGTACTCTATCAAAAGCTTTGGTGTATTCTATGAAGCAGGTATATATTGGTTTGTTTACTTCAGTGTACTTTTCGATTAACGTCCTCTTGCAGAATATGGCTTCTTTTGTCCCACTGTTTTTCCTGAATTGTTGCT
>JAVIAB010000139.1:27977460-27984960 GCA_032433765.1 Megaustenia siamemsis
ACAATTAAGACAAGACAAATGAAATTTTTGGGGCATGTTAAAAGACACAACAGCCTACTAAAGTAATATTTGAAGGAAAAATACAAGGTAAAAGAGGCAGAGGCAGACCAAGACTAACATGGACGAGTAACATCAAAAGATGGACAAGTCAATCTATGTCAGCCCGCACCATCAAATCAAGAAACAGAGTAGAATGGCGATCCATGGTAGCCAACCTTCGTTGCGGAGAAGGCACACGATGATGATGGTGATGATGAAGTAGTTGTAATAGTATATGTAGTAGTAGAAGTGGTAGTAGTAGTAGTAGTATTAGCGGTAGCGGCGGTGGTAGTGGCAATAGTAGTAGTAGTTTTAGTAGTGTATGTAGTAGTAGTTGTAGTGGTGGTAGTAGTATAAGTAGTAGTGGTAGTAGTAGTTGTAGTAGTATTGGTAGTAGTAGTTGTAGTAGTGGTAGTAGTTTTGATAATAGTGTTAGTAGTAGTTGTAATAGTATAAGTAGTAGTAGTAGCGTTAGTGGCAGTGGTAGTGGTAGTAGTAGTAGTAGTAGTTTTAGTAGTGTATATAGCAGTAATTGTAGTGGCAGTAGTAGTATAAGTAGTAGTGGCAGTAGCAGTTGTTGTAGCAGTAGTAGTAGTGGTAGTAGTTGTAGTAGTAGTAGTATAAGTAGTAGTACATGTAGTAGAGGTTGTATGGAGTCTACACTCGTGCTACGATTCGTGCACTCGACTGCCATCATCATTTCTGCTAGGACAACGAGACCCAAGTGTTAACGAGCACAGTCCCTGCGCAATGATGTTTAAACTAGTAAACCTGTTTACAAATATAACATTAATAATTGTTTCATTAATGAAACATTATTTTTACAATATATATATATATATTATACATGTGGATGCCGTTTATGTTTCAACAGAATACTGGTGGTTATTAATAAAACTAGTATGACTTGTTTAAACAAGAAAAATGATAATAAACGCCCTTTATTATTGTCCAGCGACGATTAGAGGCCACAGAGATGGGATTTCTGAGAAGAATGTTTAAAGTTCCCTGGACAGCTAAAAAGACCAATGAGGAAATTCTTAAATAGGCCAACACAAAAAGGGAGCTCATAAAAAAGCATCAGAAAGAAACAATCAACATTTTTCGGACACATCATGAGAAGAGGAAAGTTGGAATACTTGGTTACAACTGGCAAAATAAAAGGAAAGAGAGATCGCAGATGACAAAGAGAGAAAATACTGGGTATCTTGGTGTCATGGCAAACAGTCAACAACAGAACTGATACCATGGACGGTAGGTAGAAGATTGTGGAAGGACATGATCGCCTACACTAACCTGTATGGCACATGATGATGATGATGGTTGTTGTCCAAATTAGATCATGGTTGGATCAAACAAAAGTTGTTTATTTTGGCGGGGGAGGGGATGAGATGACCCCAAAAAACACGATAATGTTATCTCATACACGTCGTTGCAGCTGTTCAAGGTATTCGGTCTTAATTCTATTGCCGTATAGCCCTTTCCTTCCCCAGGAGACGCCAGAAAAGGGTTATAACTTGCAATGTTAGTTACTGACTATACATAAGTAATAATGTGTTTGTAAAAATTAACCTACCGTTTTGTCGATGTTCATTCAGGACCGTGTAGTGGGGTAGAGATGAACTGTTGTAGGTTCCTCCATGAGTAAATCTTTCAGCTTTAGCCTTGTGTACCCTCTCTGGAATGATGTATCCACTTCGTTTTTGAATGTCCTTATTATGTAGTGGGCCAGGGGAACTGTGTCGCCTACCAGTGATAGTTGGTTGAAATATTGAATGAGAGTGACCTTCCAAGTGTGAACGTTCCTGGCCACATGATGTTTGTGCAGGAATAAACAAACACTGAGATTGGTGGGACCCGAATACAGGCATGTTTGTGGATGTCCTGTCGTCTGTGAGGTGAGAAGTGCAATATGTTAAAAGTAATTGTCGTTTTAAAGTGCTTTTTTCCCATAAACTTCCAACAGACAACAATGGCGTAGATTGCACTCTGTTTATTGACTGAGTACATGTGGACGTTGTTTTTTCAAATTTTCTTTTGAACGGTGAATTTTTATAAAACGAAGACGTGTTGGAGAAGACCGTTTCTCGAGATGTGCCTAAAATATGATGTCTACAATTCTCATCTTGTGACGGAAATCCTCCAGTTTTCTCTGTTCCAGTTCCGAGCCCTTGATGATTCATACGCTCTGAACTCGTAGAATTTAAAAAGAAATCTGAAGATGACCTTTCAGCATCTAAAAAGTGCATGTTTTCAGAAGGCGATGGTGATTCGAGGGCGCTGACTGTGTCATAGTACAGCGTTTCATTGCTTAATCCAAGTTTGGGTTCAAGTGCGAAATAACATGACTGTGGAAATGCTTCAAAAAATTCTGTCGGTGCATTTGAATTGCTAGTGGGTTGAGATTTCTCGTAGTCTTTTACCGGCTGTTTTGTTAAGGTAGACTTCAGTTTGGTTAATTCTTCAAAGGCTGGATGTTGCAATTGACCTACACGGACTTGGGTTGATGTGATGTTATTCGTATCTAGATGACTGGAATTTGATGAAAGATTAACGCCATTGATGGATCTAAATGGAACGATGCTAACGGTGCAATTCTGATCGTCAGGTGATTGTAGCACATCTTCAGGGATTGTTAAGTCGTCGGTAGAATTTGTTTCCATGCCCGGAAAAATAAACCTTTTATTTTTTTCTGGGGTGTCCAGTATAAACTTTTATTTGAACCAAAGTCCGCTTCAGACTTCAACATGGCAGGTCGCCCATCTTTGAGGCGTGCGTGAAGTCTTTCTGGAAGCGGACTCAAACTTCCAAAGCAACGACTGTGACTTGGAGTCTCTAAGTTTTCGTTTTCCTCTCTATTCGGTGTTACTGAAGCAGCTTTGCCATCGCTTGACTCAGAACAACTCACAAATCTATATTCGTCTTTGAAAGGCGAGTAGGCAGCTTGGAAAGCATAGCAACTAAAGTCTTTCTTTGATTGAGGTAACGACAATGAAGAAGCCACCACTTTGTCATTTTTCTTTCTGTAGCGCCGTACCAAGGTCCTTGAAGGCTGAGCTATACTGTTTTGTATTATTTTACTTGCATCAAGTACTGTTTTAGCGCGCTTAAAATATCTGCGGCCGTGAATTAGTTCTTCTGGAAATGAATTTGTTTTGACTGGCATGTGAAGAGTAGTCGGCCTTCCGCAGCCTGTCAAAATCGTGTCACTATCTTCATTTGAGGACACCCTTTCATAGGTAGAACGATCAGTTCCTTGGGATTCTGTATTTCTGTTAGAGTCTGAAATCCATGGTCGAATATTCTCAGAGTACAAGTTGTCGGTATCTGATTCCAAATCAAACGTGTCTAAGTTCTCGTCGCATTTTGTGATCTGTATGTCAAGTCCCAGTGGAAAACTAATACTAGATCTGGGAATATCAACAGAATGAGACTTCTTGGTCTCGGGGAGCGATCTGAAGCCAGTAAAGACACTGACAAATTTTTGCCAGCTTATACTTCGTCGATTGCGCTTCCTTCTTTGACGATCCTGCTTGAAAGAAAGGGGCTTGGTAGCTTTGACCTGACTGTGAAGTGTTTGCGCAGCCCTGCTTCCTGAGAAAACGTTCTTTAATCTTGTCCACGTAGTTCTTGATGTGGACCGAGACGAATCTTGAGACCCTTTACTATCTGTCGGTTGGTCTGAATCTTGATCTTGCAAGCTTTGGCTGCTGAAGTCGATTCTTCTATTAAAATTGCTTATTGCTAAATCACCTATACTTAGTCTATTTCGCTTACTTTTTGAAAGGACATGAGGTTTTGGGGACTTAATCTTCCGGGTATTTTTCTCATTTGAAAGATCGTCTTTGCTTTTTGACTGTTTTATCGTGCTGTGAAAGCTGTTGTAGTACTCGTTCATATTGCCAGAAGGCACATAGCTAACCTTGCTTAAGCTAGCCCTGCCGGCGCGATCTGGAGATGGTGTTCTCTCTTCCTCGTAGTAAAACATACCTGGCCCACCATCTGTCCTAGGTACCCGTTTCAGAAATACTATACCATTAGTGTTTCTGCTGCGTATGTCGTTCCATCCTTGAGGGGTTTCCCCGTCCGTGCTTGGTGAATGAATAAGAATCGTGGGTTCGCTGTTTCTGTACTGTTGACCGGGGCTGCCTTCCTCGTGCGCTATCGGAATGAATCCGTGACTACCACACACAACATTGGCTGGAGAAAGTAGATCGCTTGGAACTTGAAAAACACACGATGGCTGGCACTGGCTAAGAGAGTTTTCACAATTATGGTCATGGAGATGGGGAAATGGCTCCGAATTCCTTTTCCCGGAATATGGTGATGGTTGACAGCGGAAATGGTCCGGCATTATGTGCCCCAGTGAATGTCTCCCCACGTCTAAAGCTCCATCAGGACCACGTGATGTCAGAGCGTCGTACTGAAAAACATAAGCGTTTCTTCGTTGTCTGTTGTACTGAACAGGACACTCTTCCTCATCGGTCTGCTTCTGGTAATCATAGTCATCACCGTGTATTGTGCACATGGAGCTACCCTCATACTGAGGGGATAGCATTCCCGTTCTATTTGGCGTTGACTGGGCAGATGCCACATTGCTATGAGGGCGCCTTCCCTTAAACTTCATAACGATGTCCTGAAAAGATGCAGGACTTGATTGTGGATTCTCTTCTGGCTGTGTATTAATCCGAATAAAAGGCCCCCTGTACTTCTTCATCATAGTCATACCCCTGTTTCTAAAGAAGGACTTCTTCTGCGCTGCTTGAGTCATCGGAGAACTTTGACGCCCTGAGAATGCTGATTCGTCTGCGAAGAATGGGCAACTGTTATCAGCATTTGCTAATGAGTCAAAACTTATCATGAAAGACCGCCCTAATTCTCTTAAAGTTATTGCATTTGTGTTGCATAAAGCGGCAACCATTCTCTTTCGTCTCATTCCGCCGTATTGGAAAATAATATAAAAGTAATCCATGAATATTTGACGCTTTTTAATGACTTTCCTGTGGCGAAAGTAGAAGGAACCGGCGAGAAACATCAACATGCTGACAGCCACAGTCACGGCTGGGACCCACGCTGGGAATGGTGGACTAGGGTACGTTTCGATGCCAACACTAGGTTCTGGGCCATCTGTGTGATTAAAATTTCCAGCCTTTTCCATAAAATATGAGTGAGTATGCTCTATAGGGGAGTTAAAAATTGGTACGTAACCAATATAACATTTATGATATCTTCATATTTGAATAAACAATTCGCTTATTTTTAACGTTGCCTCAACCTTTACTACTGTTGACATTCTGTGAATCTAAATTGATCAAGACTCTCACGGGTCATTACTCTTGTGTTATCGACATTAACCAGAGCTAAACTTTCACCTGCCAAAAGAGTAGAGATGCCCATTTTGTTCTAAATCAAGCAGTAAATGCGTTTTAGGGCATCTCCCATTCCGTGCAGGAAAGTATATACTCATCTTTGCCTGCGCTTTTATATATATTTATCGGGAACACCAGACGTTATAAATAATTCAATCGGGAAAATCCGATGTTATGAATTGTCCGGCAGAGGAAATCAGAGGCTTAAAATATCCAGATGTTTTATGCTTCCAGCCTTTTGTGATGCCTGCAGGGACATCTAATGCAGCCTGAATAAAGGAAAGAGGAAATATTTAACATTAGCGATTCATTGTACAACATGTTATCATCACGACAATTAAGTAAGCAAAACACAGTTGTTTATTTCCATCCCGAAGTGGGATTTTAGTTCTAATCTTGGCATAGTTTGCATCATTTAAGGATGAAGATGACCTGAGTTTAGTACATACCACTAATTCTTAAAATTGATATTCCATGGTTTTATTTCGTGACACCAAAGAACAGAATGTAACTTTTCAAGCCTTTAGTAAATATGTATGTATGGCTGATACTGTGGTAGTAATTCTTTAAAAAATTTATCAAAAATTGGCAAATTTTAAACTTTCGGGGAAATGCAATGTTCAATTTTTAATCCCAAAAGTATTTTTCTTTTTTTTCATTTTAAGATACAGCTTCTTCTAATCCTATTAACATTAGCATGTGTGTTTTATCTTCCTGGAAGTTCGTCCTAGGCTGCATTCACTAGAGTAATCAGGATTCTAAAGGGCGCGTCATTGCTGTGCGTGCGACATTGTTGTGTGTGCTACGTCATCGTAACGGCTCATCGTAAATCCCTAGACCAGCAGTACGCTAATCTTACGGTCTGTTGTTTGATGTGCGACGGGGATAATCTGACGATTAACTGTGTGTTTATATGTTCGGAATTGGAGTCAACAACGATGGTCTAACATCATCAAGCGCTGTACATTTTTTTTTTAATATGACGATCATCATTTTCAGGAGGACGTGAACTTCGGGGTGTATGGTGGATAGGCGGCAGGAACCATTGAAGGCTATGCATGAAAAGTGTTCCTTGTTGCAGTTTCCTCATATTCCAAGTCCATGGGGGAGGCAAGACGTCGACCTCGAGACAGAGAGGTTGTGGGTTCAAATCTCGGCAACACCGGTTGGGATTTTTATTTATGATTTCTCTCTGCGGCAACCACCCCTGGTCTCAGCAGCGAGACCCGGCTTGAAACGTCAGTTAATCATCGACGGAAAAAACATCAGTACCTCCGAAGTCGAAGTTTTATCTGCCTGTGCGGCGAGGGACCCCTGTGCACACGGCTGCCAGGGAAAAATGGATTAACACGCAAAATTCAGTACCTAGTACCCAGGGACTTCGTCAGAGTTGAAAGCTGGCGAACGCAACAACAACATCTTCCTGGAAAGATATCAGTGAGAAAATCAACTAATGTATCCGTGACAAAAACCTGTTCAAAGTGTATGTGCTCGACTGCTTTTAGGAATAAGTGAAACAAAATAAAAGTGATAGATATTCATATAGAAAACATATATTCACATAGAAAACAGATATTCATATATAAAAAACATATATTCACACATAAAACAGATATTCACATAGAAAAGAGATATTCATATCATCATCATCAAGTACCGGGTCTACTGGTGTAGGTGATCATGTCTCTCCACAACTTTCGATCTCGGCAGCTATTTATCATTTCTGTTGTTGACCTTCTGCCAAACCATTCTCTTAAGCTGTCTGATATTTATTCTCGTTGCTTCCCTCTATCTCTTCGTCCCTCAATTTTTCCAGTTGTTACAATATATTCCAGTTGTTCTCTTCTCATTACATGGCCAAAAATGATGGTTTCTTCCTAATATTGGAAATTAGCTCTCTTTTTGCTTTGACCTCTCTCAGAACATCTTCATTACTCTTCTTAGCTGTCCATGGTACTCTCAACATTCTTCTGTAAAACCACATTTCTACAGTCTCCAGTGATTTTCTTCTCTGTTGTCCTATAGTCCATGATTCGCATCCATATGTTAAGACTGGCTCTACATAACATTTAAGAACTTTTTTTCTTGTTTC